>CAIGQQ010028343.1:10032-20595 GCA_903798035.1 Danio albolineatus | reverse complement strand
GAAGACCTGGCGCACATCATCTTCATTAAACTGAATTGCAGGTATGGGGGAGGCGGGGGGTGGTGGAGGTGTTAATGGTGGCGTGAAGAGCAGTTCAGGGTGGGTGTGGGGGGTTTTCTCAAACCGGCAGTAAAACTCATTCAGGTCGTTAGCAAGTTGTTCATTGTCTACAGTGCTGGGGGAAGGTGGCTTGTAACTTGTAATATTCCTTAAGCTTTTCCACACGGATGCTGAGTCGCTGGAGGAGAACTGGCTCCTTAGTTTTTCAGAGTAGTTCTTTTTGGCGACTCTGATCTCTCGTTTCAGGGTGTACTTTGCTTGCTTATACAAAGCCCTCTCCCCATTCCTGTAAGCAGCCTCTTTGGCCTGACGTAGCTGTCTGAGTTTTGCAGTGAACCATGGTTTGTCATTGTTGTATGTGAGTTGAGTCCTGGTAGGGATGCACACATCTTCACAGAAACTAATATAAGATGTTACCGTCTCTGTGAGTTCATCCAGATCGTTAGCAGCATCTTCAAAGACATTCCAGTCAGTGAGGTCGAAACAGGCTTGTAGATCCCTCTCTGTTTCATTAGTCCATCTTTTCACAGATCTTAATACAGGTTTGGCTGTTTTCAGTTTCTTTTTGTAGGTTGGTATAAGATGGATTAAACAGTGGTCAGAGTGTCCCAAAGCTGCTCGTTGAACAGAGTGGTATGCATCCTTTATTGTGGTATAGCAGTGATCCAATATGTTGCTATCTCTTGTGGGACATGTAACATGCTGTCTATATTTTGGCAGATCATGGGATAGTTTAGCTTTGTTAAAATCCCAGAGAATGATTAAAACAGAGTCCGGCTGCTGTCGCTCAATTTCCATGATCTGATCGGCTAGTTTCTGTATCGCCAGGCGCGCGTGCGCGTGCGGCGGAATGTAAACAGAGACGAGGACAAACGAGCAGAACTCACGCGGTGAGTAGAAAGGCTTACAGTTAATAAACAGTGCTTCTAGATCTGGACAGCACATCTTCTTTAAAAGAGTTACATCAGTACACCACCTTTCATTGATGTAAAAGCACGTCCCGCCACCGCGCGATTTCCCCGTCGTTTCCTCGTCGCGATCCGCTCTAAACAGCTGATAGCCTGGAAGGTTGAGCGCGTTGTCCGGTATAGTTTCGTTCAGCCAGGTTTCCGTGAAGCACAGAGCAGCTGAATGCATAAGATCCTTGTTTGTCTGAGAGAGCAGAGTGAGTTCGTCAATTTTGTTGGGTAGAGAGCGAAGATTTGCCAGATGGATGCTCGGTAATGCGGTTCGAAATCCTCGTTGTCTGAGTTTCACAAGCGCGCCTGCACGCTTCCCACGCCGGCGCTTCAGAACGCGCTTGAGTAGCACCGCGGCTCCTCCGACAACAATGTCCAACAGAACATCAGATAAGTCCAAGTCTGGAAAAGTATTTGGTGGTGTATGCGTCCGGATGTCCAACAATTCGTCTCTGGTGAAACTAATTGTAGGAATGTGACTAAAAACAGGACAAACTAACAAAAATCCGACGAAAACTGCAGAGCGCGTCACGGAGGCAGCCATCAACGCCGGCGCCATCTTTGATCAACATAAAACCACATAAAGCCACATAAAACAACATAAAAACACGATGAATCAGCCGGAATCAGCTGAGGTGACGTGATGGCGACCAGCGGGACTAGCTGTCACTCAAGTGGCCACGCCCTTAATTATGCAAACTTAATTTAGCTTAAAATAAAGGAAACGGATGAGTTATAAAAAAATTCACCCCCCTCACAGTTGTCATAAAGGGTAATATAAGCTATATGAACCAAAATCGTTCTTTGTACCAGGCTGTAAACACCTTTTTTTCTGCTGTAAAATTGGCCATTTCACCAGTGGGCTCATTGGAGATTTGCTCTATTATGGAGCCAGGACAGCCAGGACTAGCGGAATTTTCGATGAATTGCAAGTTTAAGTTACTTCCGTATTGGCTTCCCGAGGGAGAGCGGGAGGTTGCCGCTTGGTAATAACCAGTTATGATATACTACTGAACAGATACAGAATTGATTTGACACCCTTATGGTGTATATTAAAAAAAAAAAAACTACATTATTTTGAAAACGCAGCATTGTGCAGTTTATTTAGTAATACATTTAAATAGATTTGTCATTTTTTATTATTTTACGTCGATACATAGATATAATCATATAATCATAGTCAATGTTTAGATATGAATAAAATAATATCCTTGCAAATTATTTGTTTATTCAGCTTCTGCCAGTCTACTGAAAGGGGCTCAGCATTTGGTAACACAAAATGTAAGTGCCTGTTTGTTGTTGCTGAGTGGAGAATAATTTACCTCAGTGTCTCCAGTTTACAGTTTGGACTCCTCAGTCCATCAGAGAGAAGCTTCACTCCTGAATCCTGCAGGTCATTGTTACTCAGGTCCAGCTCTCTCAGGACACAGTTTGAGGACTGTAGAGCTGAAGACAAACTCTCACAGGACTGAACAGTGAGATTACAGCACTGTAGCCTGTGAGGAAAAACATAAATAATGATTTTGTGTTTATCTAGAAGGGCTAATCTAAAGCAGATACAAAAACAATTGTACAGTGTGTATTAGTTTCAGCAAAGGTAAAAATCACTGTTGTAACTCACTGCAAAAGATGTTGCTGAACTTTAAAACCAGTTCTAATCAGACTTGGAAATTGCGCGCCACATTGTTTCAGTCATTTAGATCTGGCTCGAGGGCTTACACCATCACAATAACAGAGGACCATATTTTAAACAATACTCTGCGCAGATGTTCGAAAGACCCTTCAGCTAACTTCGTTAATGATTTAATAATCTAAACAAAGGGGTTTCACAGAATTTTCAGCAGGTATTGCCTCATGAGACTTTTGAATGACTCCCTGGTCATGCGCTAGTCACAAGGGAACATCCTGCCAGATGTACAATTTCATAGAGACAAAGAGATCTCTGAAAATTAATGCATACGAATAAAAGACAATCTCTTGAAATGTTAAAACTAAGGCAGATGTATCTTTGAATAATATGCCAGAGTTTTCAACCAACCAGGCTAATCAATGTGTTGTTTTAACCCTTATAGCAGATGAAACTCCTGTATGTGTCTGAAATGTATGGTGTCTGGTACTGAACAAAAGCTAGTGACATTTGCAATACAGTGATGTAAATTAAAAACTAGAAGTAACTAACAGTATTCGTCTCGTAACATTTGATGTAAAATAGTTCCAAACTTATGAGACATTTTACCACGTGAAATCAATGTGCAGCCTGTTAATAATTAACTGGTACTACGATGGTACGGGGCGTGGCCCCGCCCTTCATGGCAACAGCTGGGATGGACCCTGCAACCGTAAAACTCTTTGCTTTTTGCATTAGCTTGCTGGCGCTAGCTGTGCTCTCTGCCCCCTTTCGCCCTGCACGGACACGGCGCCGCCACTCGATTGGGTCATCACAAACTTTCCATGCAATCTTAGGTTCCGTGACAGCTGAAACCGCACAAACTTCCACAAACCGAGTCTCAGCAGAGTCAGTCACCTCGGTAACCCAGGACGACAGCCACTCAGAGCAAGTGAATCCCAAAGACGTCATCGAAGCGACTCACCACCCAATCAGGAGGGAAACTCAAGACTTCAGCAAAAGCGTAAGTAACACAAGCTAACGTTGTCTCTTGCTGATCTGGTGCTGATTGATCTTAAGCAGTTAAATATAAGCTGAATATCTTCTTTTGTGGTTTCTCAGGTGTGATTCTAAGATCTAGTAAGAAGTACTAGAATTTATTTGGAACAGTTGTCAACTCATTTTGCATCCTCTGTGTATGTGTGTGTGGGTTTGTTTGTTGTTTGCTTAATACATAGTTAGTTTCATCTATCGTAGTGTAGCTCAAATCTTTGTTCTCCTTTTGTAAGAACTGTGTTCTTGTTTATGTGCTTCTAAGTCATTGCCTCGAGCTGTAGATTTTGTTTCCTTGTTAAAAGTTAACCAATACTGTGTACGGAAATAATATAAACAATATTGGTAAAATACGATGTCTTATATTTGCTGGGCAAATGGTAAAGTGTGAATCTTTTAATCTGATTTAACCTGACTCAATTGAATCGAATCAATGATTCGAATCTTCAAGATCCGATTCATTGAAATGAGCTAATCCCTGGTCGATTTTTTAAATGTAGCTTAAACCCCTACATCACTATATTTACTCTGTAAATACTGAATTTATGGGATTATCCAAGGCTGTAAAATACACATAAAAGTCTTTGACTATGAACTCACATTTTTTTTTGTGCTATAATCAAGGGCGTAAATCTCATTTAACAGTAGGGGGGACAATAAATATAAAATTTCCCTTGAGCAATTTTTTGAGGGGGTCACAATAAATACAGTCAAATTGTACTTCTAAAGATATGTCCCCAGTTAAAAACTTTGGCTCTATCATTATTATTGCAGCATGGAGACTCAGGTTCAATCACAGCAGATTTTTCTTCAGATTATTCATGTTGCGCACGGTCAGCAGTGATTACTGATTCTGACTACTGAAGCAGAGGAACTGCAGGAAAAGATGTTTTCTACACTCATAATAACTTGTTTACATAACACTTGTTAAATGGACAGATCATACTGTAAATAGGTGAACCAGTGAGGTTCATCTGCTGAACAGCCACAACTCTATAAACATTAAAGAAACTGCTCATCTAAAAAAAACCTCTATCATTATCCCTTCACCCCCTTACCTGACACTGTACATCTGACTGACCCTGCTCTGCTGTCCCTCAATATTTTCCTTCTCCTCTGTCTGTGATTGACATTGTGACATTAGTATTTTCATAAGCACCCATTCTTAAAGCCAAATTGCCTTAATATGTGAACTTTTTGTTTTTATTGGCATTTAAGTGCACTGAAAAATGATCTTTTGTCCACTTTCCTTTTCTCTATCATTTTATCTAGTCACTGCAAGGCAAAATTAAACACAATGCTAATTCAAAGTGCTTTACATGAAGTACATAAAACTATATAAATAATGACAACAATAAAAACAAGGAATAAAAAAAAAGGTTAAAGTTGTTGTTTTGAATTAATTGTCATGTACGAACAGAAATTGATACAGAAATACAGTGGGGTGAATTCAGGCGTAGTACAGTGCTCATTTAGCAAATGCACAGCTACAAAATATGCTAATTGTAGCCGTTTATGTTGTAAACATTATGCCAACTCGTCACAAATAAAACATTGCATGGCAAACGGCTTTGACGCGTTAGCTGCAGTGCACTTTGCAAGAAGCTAACGCTAACGTTAGCTAGATAGGTAATATTTCAATCGCTAATATAGCAGACACATGGAAAATACATCGGTAATCAGCATATTTACCACAAATAGTTTATGAATGAGTCTGTATCAACAACATTAAAGAGAATTGCTTTATTTACAGTGAATAAAATACCCGCCTTACTAGCGATCATCTAGAACTGAGCCGCAGCCACACACCTGACTTATGTGTGTGTGCTGCACATAGTCGGAGAGATGAACCGGGAAAGGCAGTGGACCAACCGTTTCTACCATTCTAACCGTTCCGTTCGGGAACTCAACAGTTTCTAAACGCATTTTAAATGTGAAATGCGTTTTTTTTTTCTACATATACAATTATTTTTCATAATACAGTGCAATTTTTTTTCTTTTTTGGGGGGGAGGGCCAATGGGGGAGGGACCTGTCCCCCCCGGGATTTACGCCCCTGGCTATAATTAATCATTAGTTATCATTAATAAAAATTTAAAATCTATATTTTTATTTTCCTTTTCCAAGCACATTAAACTATTAGAGCTATCAGTTTTGAAATGCACACTATATTTAAAAATTTCAACATGTTAAAAGAAAGGAGAGATTATATTATTGTATTGTGTAAAAAGAAAATCAAAGCATTGAAAAAAATGTCTGAAAATTAAGTAAACATAAGGAGAACAGATACTGCAGGTGATCACTAATATATATTTGATGTGAAAGCACAAATAGTCTGTGCTGTTTCTGCACTGCACGCATATGACTCATGGGTTGCAGGTGTGTTGCAAATCGCTGTGTGAACTGGGCATAAGTGTATACATAACAGTGTTTCCCCTACCATAGTATTAGGGAGGTGCCCCGCCCTCCCAACGGCTTTCCCCGCCCCCCCTTAAAGTCAAGTTAATGTTTTTTTCTATATAGTGCCAAATCACAACTTCTTTTAATAAACAAGCTAAATAGCCTATGCAGGGCTTAATTTGTGCCGAAACACGGCGGATCCGAATCCGGCATCTCTGAAATCTGATCCGGCACCTCATTTTACCTATCCCCCTCCTCAACCGCCCTCCTCCCCAGTCCGCTGTTCACTTTCACTTTTTTCCGCGACTCCACGGCCATCCACCCATTTACACAACGGCATGTCTTTTCTGTCTCTACACGGTCGCGCGTTTACAAATTTCTGCTCTCTGAATCGCGCACGGTCGAGTCCCACGCAGTGCGTCACCGCAGTGGCGCCTGCAGCTGTATGGCTGTACGCTCTGTGCGTACCATGAAAGGGCGGGAATTAATGCCGCTTATTTATTTATTCATTCATTTATTTATTTATTTATTTAGTACATCATTTGAATAGATTATTAACCAGAATATATTAAGATATATTGACAAAACAAGAAAGCATAACAACAAATAAAGGTGTGTGTTTGTGTGTTTTAAAGCGTGTATGTACTTGCATGGTGCATGGGTAAAGGAATCTTTACTTTAGGCTTTATTTTTGCGGCAGTTTTTCCGCAAACTAAAATTACAATTCAGATAGCTATTGTTTAAAACAAGGTTCAAAGTGAGCAAACGCTCTTTGAAACAGATAAACTTATTTGAGACATTTGCCAATAGGCCTAAAACTAATGAGACAAATACTGATCCCCCACACGGAGTGAAGACCGCAGTCTTATCAGCACCTGAGCCGGGGAAACTCCAGGCCTAGCCCGTGCGCATCCTCCTTGCACAGAAATTTATCTCACCGACTGACATAAAGATGCAGACATCTCCATTCTCACAACAAATTTCGGAGTTGTCTCAGCCTTCCAACCGAGTTTTTCTTCCAAGGTAATGCCTGTCCTGCTCATTCAAATTATTAGATTAAATGAAATCAAATGTAATTGACCGGCGCAACAGGAAAAACAGTTTAATATAGGCTTCTCTGAAACAGAATATTTCACTTTAATTTAATTTAGGCTAGATTATTATTTTATTTGACAACCCAGTTCGTGTTTTGGCATTGTTGAAGCATATAGCGGACTTATTTTTGAAGCACTTCACCTCAAATGTTATTATTTCTTCTATTTTATCTAGTAAATAACTGACCAACAAAAATAATTAAACTATGAGACAAACTATTCGAAATTCATTTAAAAAAAAAAATATTTCCAAGAAAATATACGAATTATACCACTGTCTAGTTTTTAAATGTAGTTTTTTTTTGTATTTTATTTTAAGTTTAAAATAAATATAATATCACACTTTAATTGTTTTTCTTAAAAAACAAATAGACATCTGGGTGTCTAATAGACCCCCCCAAACCTGTAAACCTAGGGGAAACACTGCATAAAACTCTTACAGTGCTCTTCTGGTGTTTTTGACCACTGGTATCAGTCTCATCAGTGCTTCATCAGATCTTCTGTATTTCTGCAGTTCAAACTTCTCTTGAGTCTCTTCTGACATCAGGAGCACAAACACCAAACCTGACCACTGAGCAGAGGACAGATCCTGTGCTGTAAGATTTCCTGAGCTCAGACTCTTCTGGAGTTCCTCCACTAAGTCATCTTTCAGTTCATTCAGACAGTAGAAGAGGTTAATGGTCCTCTCTGCTGATTTCTCCTTCTCTATTTTCTCTTTGATATAGTCAGTCGTGTCTTTGATGTTTCCAGTTTTGAGTTTCAGTTTTGGCAGGAGCTTCTTCAGGTAATTCTGATTAGACTCCAGAGAGAGACCCAGCAGGAACCGGAGAAAAAGATCCAGGTGTCCGTTCTTGCTTTGTAAAGTCTTCTCGACTGCAGCCATATGAAGTTTAAACAGGGGCTTTGTAGAGAGTTTCCATGTCATTTCCTTTTTCCAGGAATCAAGAAATAGATTTGCTTTCTTGTTTTTGTAAGTATAATGCACATAGAGAGCAGCAATGAACTCCTGAACGCTGAGATGTACAAAACTGTAAACCTGTTCCTCTAAAATGTGTTTTTCCTCCTGAAACATTCGAGTACATAATCCAGAGAACACAGACCCTTGCTTGACATCTAGTCCACATTTCTCCAGATCTGTTTTGTAGAAAATCAGTTGTCCTTCCTCCAGCTGTTTAAAGGCCAGTTTCCCAAGCTTCAGAACAATGTCATCAAAAGACCACGCATTGGCTTCAGGTTCAGAATCATTGCTGTATTTTACTTTCATCTGCTGCTTTTGAGACAGTAAGAAGTTGGTGTACATCCCTGTGAGAGTTGTGGGTGTTTTGTCATTGGTCTCTTGACCCAGCAGAGGCTGAAGAACAGTAAGAGAGATCCAGCAGAAGACGGGGATGTGGCACATGATGTACAGACTCCTGTATTTCTTGATGTGGCCGATGATGTTTCCAGCAACCTCGGGACTGCTGTTATTGATGAAGTACTGCTCCTTATGCTCATCGTTGAATCCTCGCACCTCTGTGACCTGATCAATGTAGTCTTGCGGTATCAGACTGGCTGCTGCTGGTCTGGATGTGATCCAGATGAGGGAAGAGCGAAGCAGCTGTCTCTTTAAGAGATTTGTTATTATCTCACTCACTGTCATTTCCTGATCAACATCTGTAAATCCATCCTCCTCCTTAAAGTTCAATTCAAAGCGATATTCATCCAGTCCATCAAAGATGAACATGACCTTACCTTGTTCTTCAGGAAAAGAGCTCAGTCCTTCAGGTCTTCTAATGAAGAACTTATTAATCAGACCTATGAGACTGTACTTTTCTTCCTTAATCAGATTCAGTCTACGGAAGGGCAGTGGAAATATGAAGACTATTTCCTGATTGTCTTTTCCTTCAGCCCAGTCAAGGATGAATTTGTTGACAGAGACAGTTTTTCCCACACCTGCGATCCCCAGTGTCAGGACTCTTCTGTTTTGTCGACCTGTGTCAGGCTGAACTTTAAACATGTCGTTACACTTGAGTGGTTTATCCTTGGATGTCTGTTGGTTGTGTTTTAACGCTATCTGAATCACCTCATGGTCATTCTCTCTTCCTCCAGTCTCGTTCTCCACCACATATAGATCAGTATAAATATCCTCCAGGTACTTCTTATGACCCATCTGTGAATTACCAATCAATATCTGCTTATAGTCCTCCTTTAAGTTCTTCTTTAGTTCATGGCTGATGTTTGTGTAATGAAGAGGAGGAGTTTTACAATTCTCTGAAGCTGCACCTTTACAAGAGAGAGGAAAAAGTTTTTTAATCAAAGTAAAACATGATTGTACCTTGTGTTTCCTATTATGGAAAAAGAACAAAGACAAACAATATATTCACATTCACAGGGATGGGCAATAATACATTATAATGTATTTTGATATAAAATACAAAATACCTCCATTTTACATGTATCAAAATAAACTACAAAATACAGCAGCCAGAAATGTATCGAAATAAAAAAACTGCTTTTTGTATTTTGAAAATACAAAATACTTTTATTAGGGAGCATGACGTTTCTTTGCAAACCTTTTATCAATAGGCATATTTGATCAAACCCTTCACCATTAAACTGACCTTCTCATTCATTTTAGCATACATTTTGTACAAATTTCACACATAAAGTCCTGTCTTGAAGATCTGTTTAATCACTGTAAAAACCATGCAATGCAGATAATTAGTTGGAATAAAGTACTATATATCTTTATTGTGTTTCTATCCATTGCGTGGTTAATAAAATTGACACAGTCTTATATTTTAAAGGGTGATATATTAAGATAATCCATAAATATCAATAAATGTAGTTTTTTTCTTTTGCAATTGAAATCTCCAACACTTAATGTAAAAACATGATGTCTGAAAACTACTCATATCTCCAGTTTTAGTCATTTCCATAAATAATTTTTTTTTTTTGCAATTGTACTCTTCAGTGCACAACATAAAATATGTACTCTAAAAATGAGTTCAATAATTTTCTTTTCAGCTTAGTCCCTTTATTAATCTGGGGTCGCCACAGCGAAATGAACTGCCTAGTAAAATTATTAGCAGTGTTATTTATTATATGCATATTTATATTTGTTTTAATAAAAACTAGTTCAGATTTGTCCACCTGTGGGGTTTTGGAGACATCTGCATCACCATATGAGGCATAAGAACAGGACGTGTGTTTGGACAGAACTCAGATTTTTGACCACAGTTCATTATTTTTGTTCATTTATTTCTTTGTTCATCAACTCCTTTGAGATTAGAACTGAATTTAAAAATAGTTTTGAAACAAATATTTGTTCTTAACAAACTAAATTAAATAAATAGCCTAACCGTTTTGTCAAGCACTGGTTGAGGGAAACAGAACAGACACAATTGCAGGTCG
>CAIGQQ010028343.1:0-10022 GCA_903798035.1 Danio albolineatus | reverse complement strand
ACACCACAGCAACAGGTAGCCCAGATGATCAGACCGAGGACATGACACGTTTCCCTACTCCAGCAAAGTAAAGAGAAAGTAAAGAGACTGAATGGAGGAGGCTCATTCTTTATTCTTCTTGCAGATGGCCTGTTTAATTGTGTTCTTGCTAGTGAAGCGTTTTTCTATTCAGCTCATCCACTTACTATGTCGCCATGTAAATAGCAAATGCACAATGGAGCAACGCAACTGACTCTTAAAGAGAATGGTAGATGAGACTTTAATGCATATTATGCCCAAAACCCACCCAGAACTCAATAACAGCACAACCCTGTTGGACCATGCGCCATGGCGCAAACCGTATTTTTCCATCTTTAAAATAGCAAAAGTGGATTTGGACACGCCCTTAATGTTTTTGCAACATGCGATTTAGACTCTGCACTTAGTTCGTTAAAACCCCTAATGTGTGTTGCATTATTTCCATCCATACTCCAGTCACTGACCACCTTCTTATTCAGATTTCTGTTCAGATCTTATACCTAGGCAAATAACTGAGAAAGCACCAATATGACGCCCCATTTTTATGATGTCATCATGCAGGCTTCTTACAAAGTATTTTACAGTTTTTTAAAATACAAAAATACAAGACACTAAAGTATTTTGATACAAAATACTAATCTATTTTCATAAACACCATAATATACAAATTACAAAATACTATACATATTTTAAATACATGTATCATAAATACTTCCCATCCCGGCACATTCAGCACAAGCAGACATGGTGCTTTCTGAAGCCCAAATATGTTGATAATGTGAAATGCTGGTACCTATTTACTTGCATTAGCATTATGATTGACAATCACTGTTGTATAATAACAAGGCTGAATTTAAGACTTGAATTTAATAACTGTGCAATGAATGTTTTGACAATACATTTGACTCAAAAACTATTGCTAGGACAGGGTGAAAGATTTGAACTGATGAAAATGTGAACCAAATAATCACATTTGTATGTTTGACAGGGAATTAAACAATACCTTGCTTTTGTGTATTCTCCAGTTGATAAGCCAAGTCATTCTGATTTATTTTTCTCAGGGTGTCCACTGTGATCTCCACAGCTCTTTCTGGTCCAAAACATGACACCAACTTATCCACTGTCTTCAACCTGTCTGCATTCTCCATTTCAGCTTTTGAAATACCACTATGGTCATTCATTAAGCACCACTGAAACTCCTTTAGCTCAGCTTCTACTAGCTCACTGAGTGAGCTTTTGAGCAGCTGTTTAACATTTGCCATTGTGCTTAATCCATTCACAGCTATAGGAGAAAAGCAACAACATCTGAATTAGTTTTACAATTACCATATAGACCTAAGCTTTTATTTATTATTTGAATAATGAAATGAACCTGTGAGTAGAAACTTGACATTTCAAAAAGCTACATTTGGAAAATGGATTGTCACTATTTTAAGTAGCACTTTCTAACCTGGAATAATGCAGATGTTTCTTGTTCATTTACTTAACTGGTGTCTTGAGCAGAAGCTCTGTTACTGTCCTTGCTATATTATCATACAGAAGTGTTTTTAGATGATTAACTGGATAATATTCTAATATAAAAGTTCATGAGATGTACATGCTCAGAATCGTCTGAATCCATTTTTTTCCTATTATGACATACATGATCAAATGAACCTGTTATGCTGTTTAATGCAGCCATGGAAAAAGAACTGGATGATCATTGCAGCCCCAAGAAAATCTACGTATCATCCACCAAGTGAAGGCAGTCATCTCAAAATCTTAGTAATGGAGCAGTTGGTTGGAACAAATGAATAAATCTGTGCTTCCTAAAGTCAGTGGGTGCACAGGCAAGCTGACACTGCATGCATCTAACCCCGCCCCAACCCTACCCCTCACAGTGGCATCATTAGCTCTACTGAGTGGATGAATAATGGATACTAATGAACTTGTAAACTCCATCCAAGTACTAAAACTGAAACAAACTTTCAAGACAGATATCACCCAGCATTTGCCAAAAGTATCATGAACTTTAGTTTATTGTTGGATTTATTGGAAGAACAAAAGTTGAACCAAACGATGCAGTGACATAATCTGCATGCTGGTAATATTTATTCATTCATTCAGGATCCTACCTGTTCCTATTTATTTTAATTAAGCTACATGACATTAAGTTGACATGAAAACTTAATGTGAACCTTTGAATATGCAACAGACTAACCAGAGACGCTGTGATTTCAAATAATGTCCAGACTATTCCATTTCAGAGTAGTAAATGGTTTTCTATCTTTCTAATTTGTACAAAGAACACTGGCCTGCTGTCACGATAGGGTTTTACAAAACAAGAAAAGATCAAAAGTGCAGAAAAAATGAATTTATTCAACAAAACAACAATGATCCATAAAACAGTGCAGACAAGAAACAATCAGGAATCCAAAAACAATCAAACAAACAAACAAACAAAAACACAACGAACAAAAGCACAAAACAAAAATTCAATGGCACTAAAACACAACGGCTTATAAAGACCGGACTCAATAAAATAACAGCTGAAAACATGTGCAGGAACACGAATATGATAGGATGGGTGCAGTGACTGACAGTTTTATCCACCTATCAGCAGGGGGCACCCTGCTATATAAGCTTGAGTTTGCTTGAGTGTAGGGCTGTGCGATACTGCAAAATTTGGTATCGTTCCGATACCAAGTAAATACAGGGCCAATATTGCCGATATCGATACCGATACTTTTACTTTAAAAAGCACGCACTTGAACCTAAATACACTTTTCTGTAGGGGAGAACACTGTGTGATGATTTATGAGTTGAATGTTCTCAAAGCAGCTATAATTAAATGTATTTGTTAAAACCCAGGACAAATTTTAAACACCTTTAAATACAGGCTCTTTGTAATTTCAATAGCTCTTGGGGAATCACCTAGGTACAATAGAAAAAGTATTAAGTATAGCTTAAAGTCTATCTTACCTATGTAGCCAAAATATAAATCCTATAGTGTCCCTTTCACAGTTAACCCAAAAGGGATATTCTGACATTTTCATATGTTAACTTTATGGTACACAGTGGTGGCCAGAATTATTTGAAAACCGGTATTTTCGCCAGCTATAAATGTTTTTAAGTGTTTTTAAATGTGTTTTATTTCCTATTAAGACACTACAGCAAAAGATAACTGACCTAAAAACATTTTTTTTACCTGGTGAATAACTACTGTTCTAATCGTTTTGGCCAACCACTGCCTATTTTTAAATTCCAAAATAATTCATATAAATAGCAGGTTTTAATGTGCTGACTATATAGGCTACATTTAATGACTGATGATGAAAGTAACAAGTTCAGCTATGATCAAATATTAATTTTTTTTCTTTCTTCAAATTGGCAATAACTAATACTGAATGTCCTATACAACTCAAATATTATATTCACCACTGTAGCTAGCTACCTGAATACTCATTGCCTCTCTGAAACGATTCGGCCAGTGACCTCTGTCTCTGGGCTGGCTCTGCTGGGGGTCTGTCTGGAGGATTTGCCTCCTCTTCTTTCCTTTTTTCAGCTCGATGTTCTCTTTTGCATGCTGTTTTATGTGTTTGTGCAAATTTGTGGTGTTGCCACAGTATCTAACAGACTTTCTACAAACATCGCACTTTGCAATATTTTCGTTGACTGCAGTGAAATAAGTCCAAATAGCGCTCCTCTTCCTTTCTGTCATCTCGGAACAGCCAAAAGTGCTTGCCCTTTGGCGCTGCTGACTGAGTCACGTGATGAAAGGACAACTAATAACAGCACAGCAGGGAAGGAAGAGCAACGGTGCATATGAGATATAAAAGGAGCAGGGTATTTAGAGACATGTCCGCTCTTATGAAACAGGAGCAATGTACTTTAGTGTAAACTAGATTAAATTTAAATTAAAGTATTGATCTTGGAAGGCTAGTATCGATCCCATATCAATACCAACGTTGGTATCGATACTATCGATATTAGGATCGATCCGCCCACCCCTACTTGAGCGTGCTATAAGCTGCGCACAGCAGGTATGTTTACATTTCATGCAGTGGCTTGAATGGACAGGGGAGACGCTGCCTAGATGATTGTCTGTAATTATTAATTATCTGTCACTCTAGTGTTTTTTGCCCCATGTTTTAATGGTCTTGTGTTGACAGAGAGTGCTATTTCTGACTGTCATACGTATGGTGAGTGCTTTTCCCTTTAAATCATGTGCTTTTAATCACTTTCTGACGATATCGACTAATACTGTTTGTTTAATACCTTCTCCAGTATGAATAACGCTATGTTATTGCCGCCTTTCCACCGAGTTTTTTGGTGCTTCCTGCACTGGGCATCTGTTGAAGTAGTATCCACGCCATTCCAGTGATCAGGAGCTCTGCCATTACAATGAACAAACAGTTGTGGATTTCGCCTCTAGTAGAGGGAGGTTTGGGTTGGGTTTGGTTAAGTTTTGGTTTGATTTCACTTTCGTTTTGAGAGTAATTTGAGTGTATTTATTTGTTTTGGGTGTTGGTTTTTATGGTGTTGCTAGTGCTGACTGCTGTAAGTTATAGCAACACATTTTGTTATTGTTTTAGTTTTTAATCTTGGTTGTATTGTCTAATTGTGTGTGATTTACTTTATTATTATTTTTTTCTCAGTTGTGATATTAATTCAATGTATTTTAAGTATTGTCCAAATCGGGAGTCTGACGTGTTATTTTTCTGTGAGCAACATTAACTTTTATATTTGATTTAGTGTTAGTTTGAGTAAAGTTTTTGTCTGTATATTTACACCTTTTGTGTTTTTCAGGAGTCTGGACCTCACAGGTGGAGGGGCCCTTCAGTAGTGTCTGGTGTGGGACTTCTTGAGTGATGTGATGCTGAGTGGGTGAAGTACATGGTGGTGTGTCTATACTGTGGAGTGCTGTGGATTTATTCTTTGGTGTTCACTCCTTCATTTGTACTATTTTGACAAGAAGGACCCTTGCCTGAAGACTGTTTTACGTAGAAACATATAAAATACTCACCTGTGAATGGTTGAAGCCATGGAGGGCAGAGTCGGTCACTATAAATAGAGCGCTTTAAGCTCAGTTCGAGGTGGGAGTCGTAGGAGTTAGAGGTGTGAGCAGTGGTGAACGGTTGGTTGGAAAGTATTGAGTCTGGAAAGCGAATATTTTGTATATATTTATTTTGTTACTTTACTATATTTTTGTGTTTGTTTTGTTGTTTGTTTATTTTTGTATATATTTTGATTAATTTATTTTGGGGATTTTTGGATTGGACACTTTTGCACTGTAAATAAAAGCACCTTTGCACCATAGTGCTACGTCGGCTGAGCCATCATTTATTTTTTTCTTGCTACACACGAACCTGAACAACGCCTCTCTGTGTGACGGCACCTATTGCTTCCGTTAACATTCCTATAATTAGGGGCCAAGCAGCAAAGCTGTAAAGGCACTTATTGCTTTTATTAGCGTTCCTATTATTATTATTATTATTCCGCTTCTTCTGCTTCTTCCGCCAGATTTGAATGGCAGCCCATATAACCGTACGCGGGAAAGTTGTATAATTTGGCACAATGATAGAGGGCAGTGTCAACATGAACCACAGCAAACCTAAAGTCTGTAACTCATAATCTCTAGTGCCACCACTTTTCCAAATTTTCACTTATTGTTATAACTTTTAAACTGAATGGGCTACAGTCAAAATTCTTTTTTCCTCTGAATCCTTGGCTCAATCCGACTCAAATGATATTTTGAATTTTTCGCAAAACCTGTTTGACCTAACTTGTCGAAGGCTGTTAATTTTCAACAAAATTGAATCACATTATCTACAGACCATGCTGACCAAAATATATGAATTCAAGTTGATTCAACCAACCGTTTTCGCTTAACTTGCAAACAAATCTAGCGCTTGCGAAAATCGACTTAAAGCGATATCTTTGTAACACATTGACGTATTCACACCAAACTTGGTGTGTGTTATGACAACCATGGTCTGAGGTTATCAGCAATGTTTTGGAGCACTGCCCCCTAGTGGTCAGGAGATACAGAAACTAGATTTTGTTTTTGCTTGTATCTTCTCAGCCCATTTTCCAAAACTCATAAAACTGGTCTCTTCACATCCGACAGAGCATGCCGAGCCGAACAATGTCGGATTTTCCCAGGTCAACTATATTGGTCATCGCCCATTTCGACTTTTGTCAAAAAATGTTATATTTCACAAACAAATTAACATATCATTACAAAAAATGGTATGCATCTTCGACACAATGCCCTGAATGTACTCAAAAATTTCTGGAGCAGCGCCACCTTGTGGCCAAAAGTTAAAAACAATTTTTGAAAAATGCTTATAACTTTTTCTAAACATTCCTTATTGACATGACATGTGTCTTGTTATATTCCCTGGATCATGCCGAGACCATTGATACCAAATACGCCAAAATGAACTCAACTTCCTGTCCGCCATTTTGCTTTTGGTTGAAAACGTATTTTTTCGAACTCCTCCTAGACCGTTTTCCAATTTTCCCCAAATTTGACTCTGATGTTCTTCAGACTATGCTGGCAAAAAGGATTCAGGTATGTTCACATTTCATGCAGTGGCTCGAATGGACAGGGGAAACGCTGCCTGGGTGATTGTCTGTAATTATCAGCACATTTGCTGATCCAGGATGAGAACGAGCCACTATGTCAAGCCTGATGTAGATAGCTAGGATAAGCGCAGATTCACTGCATTCTTAAACAGACTATAGGATTGATCACAGAATCAATGATGCAAATATGGATTAAACCCAATGTGAGCCAATTAGGTAATGAGTTGAACAATATCCCTCTCGCCCATTATTCTACTAACTCCAACTGATCTAGGAACTCTCTTTACTGTCATCCTGAGATTTAATGTAAACATATGGCGATGTATTAAAAAATGAACACTTTCACATTGCCCTAAGTCACTTAATTATTTGCTGTTATTCACTTTGCCTTAAATGTGACCAGTCAGCCTGATCTTATGTGGAAATGCAACTATTTTATGTTTTGTCAGTTCAGTGGCTAATTCATACAAATGTGTACGAGATCAGTCATATAAAATGTGTGAATTTTAATGCGTTGCATGGCACCCAATCATCATTGGGGGATCTGCAAATTGTACAAAATTGTATGAATGAGATACGGTTTAACCCCTTAGCATTCCTGTAAAATTTGCTTAAACGCCTAAAAAACTGCATACCCAAAGTAAATTGCATGCTATTTTTGAATCATTTTTAGTATAAGCATGGTTTTGGTCTCTTTTGAAAGGTGACACACTGAGGTTTATTTCTTAATAGTCAGAATCACTGTAAATGTTATTGGTATTGAGTAATTAAGATTAAGACACACTGAAAAATCAAAAAATTAAAATTTTTTCAACAACAAATTCAAGCGAGAACTTTGTTTTGCTCGTTGTTTTGCTCGTTTCCTTTGCCATTTTCACCTCCAACCAATGTAAACTCTCTCGCGATGCTCTTTACGCACGGGCGCACAAGTCACCATGGCGCGTTAAAAACAGACTCCAGCGCTCGGTAGGTTGAATACACCCACTAAAGGAACCAGTTTTCGTCAGCGCCATTTTCTTTTCAAAATAGAAGTATTATTTACAACAAAAATACGCTTAACTATCGAATACATTATATATTTGATTGCTCCGGCGACAAGTTTGAAATGATAGCGGTGCATTCCTCGGACGTTTCAAGAGTTCACACTTAGCTGATGATTGATAATAAAGCGTATTTGGCATGCTGTCCCGGGAGAGAGCCCTGAGCTCAGAATATCCTTGAGCCCGGGGCTCCCTCCCGTTTAAAGGGTGAGAGGAGAGTTTGAGCTCAGGTGAGTCTCGAGAACTCCCCCCGCTTGTGAACGTGCTAGAATATATCTGACTGGAATGCCTTAGGAGGCTATTTAAGAGTAGTTGATTTACTTTGTATGTTTTTGAACGGTGGGAGGAAACCGGAGGACCCAGGGAAAACCCACGCGAACACGGGGAGAACATGCAAACTCCACACAGAAACGCCGACTAGCTCTGAGAGAGGCTGAACCAGTGGCGTTCTTGCTGTGAGGCAACAGTGCTAACCACTGAGCCACCGTGCCGCCCTATCAGAGAAGGGGAGGAGTTGGGGTGGAAGGGGGGATTCTTCAAGACGAAGATGACTGGAGTGGAAAGCTTTGGTAATTTATAGTGAGTCATGATTCGTCTGATTGGTGCATTATGCTGAGCTGATGAGGTACCAGCTGTGTTCAATCATAAGCACGTGATCCTCTCGAAATTTAGTTTATAAATAAACCCCACTTCAAGAGTTCACACTTAGCTGATGATTGATAATAAAGCGTATTTGGCATGCTGTCCCGGGAGAGAGCCCTGAGCTCAGAATATCCTTGAGCCCGGGGCTCCCTCCTGTTTAAAGGGTGAGAGGAGAGTTTGAGCTCAGGTGAGTCTCGAGAACTCCCCAAAATGCTTTTCAGCCTGGGACAGCAGCCGCGTATTTGAAGAAACTCCCCAAGTAGCAAAAGATCAATGCTATATCCGGCTGCTGGATATAGAATTTTGGAGGTGAAGACAGAGTGGCTCCTAGGGAGCGAAATTGGGGAGACTCCGTGGGAGTCCAAGTTTTGAGGAGTGGTGGCCTATGCAGAGAATAGGGAAGAGTAGCGGAGGAACTCGACGCTAGAAGGAAGAGAATAAGTAGCGGAGTAACTCGACGCTGAAGAGAGAAAAGTAGCGGACTAACTCAACGCTGGAAGAGGGTAGGGATTTTAGAGTTGGGGAGGGGAGAGAATGTGGAATAGTGGGGGGGGGAGGGTGGAGAAAAGAGCGGAAGCATTCGACGCTGGAAGGAAGGGAAGAAGATGCGGAGGAACTCGACGCTAGAAAGGAGGACAGGAGGTGCGGAGGAACTCGACGCTGGAAAAGAGAAGAAAGAGATATGTAGTGGCCGGGCTGGGTGGGTAGGTATTGTTTGACTCCGGGGGAGTCAGAGCTCTGGGGGCAACTCCGTGGGAGTTAGAGCTGTAAGTTTGGCCTCCTACAGGAGTCTGGGAAGGGGTCAGTGGAGACTCCTGTGTGAGGTGGGCTGGACGGGACTCCGGGGGAGTCCGAGCTCGGGAAGACCGAGTTTTGGGAGTGAAGGCCTAAGTGAAAAATAGGGAAGAGTAGCGGAGGAACTCAACGCTAGAAGGAAGAAAAATCGGTAGCGGAGTAACTCGACGCTGAAGAAAGAAAAGTAGCAGAGTAACTCAACGCTAGGAAGGGGTGGGGAATTAGAGGTGGGGAGGGGAAAGGAGCTGGACAGTTGGGGGGGGGGGAGGTGGAGAAAAGAGCGGAAGCATTCAACGCTGTAAAAAAGAAAGAAGATGCGGAGGAACTCAACGCTAGGAAAGAGAACAGGAGATGCGGAGAAACTCAACGCTGGAAGAGTAAAGAAAGATATATAATGACCAGGCTGGAGGGAGGGTAATGTTTGACTCCGGGGGAGTCAGAGCTCTGGGGACGACTCCGAGGGAGTTAGAGCTGTACTTTTGGCCTCCTACAGGAGTCTAAGGAAGGGATGGGTTGGTAGAGACTCCTATGTGAGGTGGGCTGGACAGGACTCCGGGGGAGTCCGATCTCGGAGAGACCGAGTTTGGGGAGTGAAGGCCTAAGTGAAAAATAGGGAAGAGTAGCGGAGGAACTCGCCGCTAGAAGGAAGAAAATCAGTAGCGGAGTAACTCGACGCTGAAGAAAGAAAAGTAGCGGAGTAACTCGACGCTAGAAAGGGGTGGGGAATTAGAGGTGGGGAGGGGAAAGGAGCTGGACAGTTGGGGGGTGGAGAAGAGAGCGGAAGCATTCGACGCTGTAAAAAAGGAAAGAAGATGCGGAGGAACTCAACGCTGGGAAAGAGGACAGGAGATGCGGAGAAACTCAACGCTGGAAGAGTAAAGAAAGATATATAATGGCCGGGCTGGAGGGTGGGTAATGTTTGACTCCGGGGGAGTCAGAGCTCTGGGGACGACTCCG
>CAIGQQ010028340.1:155390-186094 GCA_903798035.1 Danio albolineatus | reverse complement strand
AATGTATGTTGGTGATCTGTTTGGCAGCTGTTTGTACCAGAAGAGATCTGGACTTGTAGAAAGAGTACTGTAATTACAGCTTATAATAACTTCTTTCCCTTCACTTTTTGTCATTTCTATTGAAAGCTGTTCAACTCTGTCTTGTCCTCGGCACACTGAAGAAAAAGTATATAGTTAGCATGAATTATTATAAAATCAAACATAATCATTCAGCCATTGTAGATAAAACTATTCCAGTTGAAGTGCACAATAACAGAAATGTACTTACCATAATAATGTGCAGTGAAACACAGGGAAATGAAAGCCCATCTACACATAGTTGATCTCTGAGGTAAAAGAACAGAATGGATTGAGCTGTGCTGTTAGAAACTCTAAAGGTTTCTCTCACTGAGCTCCACTTTAAATGTTTTGATATTGTCTCATGATCTACTCATACATGAAGAGAGCAATACTTACCCCTGCTGGATAACACCGGGAAAGTCTAAACATGATATTTTGAAAGGTGTGAATAATTGTCCACAATGGTAGGATTGGTAAAACTGTGCAGTGAACAAATGGATGATCCATACTGTACTTAATTCTCTCTATGTTCAATTTATATTTACTCACTAGATATACCCATAAACATGTTTCTAAACTGAATGACGTGTCCTGGCTAAGGGTGCTTTCACACCTAGACTTTTGTTTCGGAACCTGTTGCGTTTCCCCAGTTGGTGCGGTTCATTTGGCATATGTGAATGCAGCAATCACACTCAGATCTGTGCCAAATCAATCAGTCTGAGATCGCCTGAATGAGGTGGTCTCGGCTTGATTGAAACGAACTCTGGAGTGGATTGATTGTAGTGAGAAATCAAAACGATCCGAACTAGGCTATATCACAGTGCATGGTTGTTAGGGAAGCACACGGACAAACAGGGTGAATGAATAATATTAAATGTTTATTAGAACAGCGGAGCAACAGATAGGTGATAATGGATACGTGAAGGATGTCCGGGGTGATAATGTTGTCCTTTCTCTTTAGCAGGATTGGTGAGAAGGAATATGGAGGACCGAATGCACACACCAGATGAATCACGGGGAAGACAGACTGATGACGCACACCACTGACGGGACACTGGGGATACTGGACAGACTGGAAACAAACAGAGATCGGGTAAGTAGCAACAGGTAAGCAAATTATTGTGAATACGCAGAGAGTATCGCAATTAGTCCGCTTCATATGAACGAGCCCGGACAATGAGTGGTGTGAGGTGTGTGCTTATATGGTGTGCAACGGGATTGGATTCAGCTGTGCGTATTTAATATTCAGGTTATGGTGATCGCTGTGTGAGAGAGGTGGAAGAGCCTGGCCAATCCATGACAATGGTTCAACACTAAGTATTTTTTCTACTGGCCTGATCTGGCCAGTGGTTGAGAAATTTTCACTGGCCCCACCAAAAAAAGAAGAAGTTAATAGCTATTTCTTAGCCACATATTTTAAACATTATGTCAAAAATGACATCTGTGAATCTAGAATTTAAAAACTTTAAACATATTCATACATGTATGATGAGCAAAATTCAAAGTTTTATGCAAACAAAAAGAGCAGTATGGAAAATGTGCAGGTATTTTATTACAGTTTAACGAACTGTGCATTTATTCATTCATTCATTTTATTGTCGGCTTAGTCCCTTTATTAATCTGTGGTCACCATAGCGGAATGAACCGCCAAATTATCCAGCATGTGTTATACACAGCGAATACCCTTTCAACTGCAACCCATCACGGGGAAACATCCATACACACTCATTCACACACATACACTACAGACAATTTAGCTGGTGTAGTAAACCCACACCAACATGGGGAGAGCATACAAACTCCACACAGAAATGCCAACTGACCCAGCCGAGGTTCGAACCAGCGACCTTCTTGCTGTGTGGCGATTGTGCTGCTCACTGCGCCACTGCACAACACACATTTTATTTCATTTTGTTAAACCCACGTAAATGTCTGCTTCCAAGCCGTTAGAAACAGATGTTTTCTTTAATCCTCATAATCTGGTGTTGCCGCTAAGTTGCCGTCTCTTTGCTGTACTGGTTGTTACCAGGTTACAGAAAAAAATAGAATGCCCACAACATCCAATAAGATAAGAGGAACCAAAAAGCAATATGGCATTTATGACATCACAAAAAGGACAGGATTTAAAGGCTTAAAAGCACAAACTGTTTCTAAATTAAAAGACTGTGTTTGCACGCAATTGACAAATAGTCACATTAATTTAAAATCAACAAGGCAGCGCTGACCCGTTCAGTTCACATCCATCTGTGTAAAGAAAAGAAAAGAAGATCATTTACTTTTTATTATTATAGTTTATAATTGAACCTATATATATATACATACTTATACACATTGAATAGAAATCTACAAACATAACAAATTCCTGATTATATAAATTATATTGAGATAAAAAAAACTGACTGTGCTTGATTATTCACTCACCTGCTGTGCTGTTTTTCTCTCTCCAGTAGCCGTTCTTGCTCTTCTGATCAATTGGCCCACACCGAAAAAATACACTAGTGCGACGTACTAAATCGTACTTGCTACAACAGCTTTTCGCTTGCAATGTCTTTTTGCTCATCATCATAAATTAAAATAAGGGCGCATAACAACTGAGCGGGTTTTTGCAAAATAAACCGTGAAACTCTGATCAGTGTAAGTAGAGTTTACTCACACGTGACTTGTTTTGGCTCTTTTGGTCTGTTTAAAAACTTTGCCGTGTGATAGCGAACCGCACCAAGAACACAGTGCAACAATTTAACAATTTTAATCCCTGTTTCGGAACAAGAGGGTCGATCCACAGGTGTGAAAGCACCCTAAAATGATATTGTAACTAAGGCCCTGTTTACACTAATGCGTTTTCGTTTTAAAATACATAAGTTTTGCTACGGTTACGCCATCCGTCTACACTACGCGCGAGTTTTCGAGCCCTGAAAATGGAGCGTTTTCGAAACGCTGGAGAGGCCGTTTTTATTCTAAAACGCTGCTGCTCCGTCTCAGTGTGGATGGGGGAAAATGCACACATCTGAAAACGGAGACGTGGCTGCTGAGATTCGCTACTGAGATTCGCTTTTGGGTCATTGCGTATCCTTCCCTTATTCGTCAAGCCCCTATCACATGACAATAACGCCACTGGAAGACAGCAGACCAGCCTTTACTGTAAACAACATGGACAGAAATGGGAGCGTTGTTTGCACTATTGTCTGTTTAGGCGCTATTGTGCAGTTAAACTCTGCTTTTTTTACTGCAACAGCTGCATATATTCGCAAGAGGCAAGCTACTGTTTGAGTTTATAACTTGTTTACACTTGAACGCGCATGCCCAGAGTGTGCAAATGGCCACGTGCTATACGTTTTTGGTGTAGTGTGTACAGAGATGTGTTCAGAAACGCTGGGTGAAACGCTAGTGTGGACGCGGATCATTTTCATGCTAAAACGCCATTTTAAAACTAAAACGCACTAGCCTAAGCCTACTGGTAACACTTTACAATACGGGACATGTAGTTAATGTATTCACTAACATCAGTAACATTCACTAACATTAGTTAACATGAGTTTATGCTCTGTGAGATAGCATGAGCTAACAACAAACAACAGTATTTTCATTAACAAACATACTGGAATAAATGTGCTGTTCATTGTTTGTTCATGTTAGTAAATACAGTAGCTTACATGAACTACATATTCTAAAGTGTTACCAGTCTTCTTCACCACCTGGGAAAAATGAAATGCACAAATATGAGTTTCGCTTCTGGTTACAGTAAATGCTTTATAAAATGTTTTGAAGAACTGAAGAAGTTAATATTTGTGATTAACAATACAAATATAATACTGTTTTTTTTTTAAAGAAGTGATACATAGTGTTAACTATGAGAGCTGAATATGTGTGATGTAGATCTATTACTGTGTCAGGTTTGTGTTCAGTGTTTGTGTGTTTCCTGTGACTGTGGGCTCCAGAGCACAGTAATACACAGCAGAGTCTGACACTGCAGCAGAGGAGAGCAGCAGATCCACACGCTTCTCCTTGTCTTTGGTGACTCTGGCTGTAAATCTTTTATCAACATCAGATTTCCAATCATCTTTAGAACCTTCTGGAATGAGCACAAGATACTGAGGAGCTGATCCAGGATACTGACGGTACCATTGAAGATTATTTGCAGATGAATAACTGCAGGATAAAGTAACATTTGAACCCTCGTCTGCAAACTCCTCTGATTTCACTGGTTTAATTCCATCACCATATGTTGCATCTGCAAGAGTAGAATGGATGTTTTATGAGCTGGTGTATACATTGAATCGGTATTCAGTTTAGATGTTTCAGCATAAAAGGCAATATACAGCAGGAATAGGCGGCATAAAATTCAGATGTAAATCACAAAATGATTGAGTACTCACATGCAAAGGCAGAAATCAGAATGGCAGGAAGGAGAATCATTGTGTGTTTCTTCTGCTGTCAAACACTCTGAACAAGATCACATCAGATGTCAGTGTTTTAAAGCCTTCCTCCTCCAGAGAGATCTTTGATGGATCAGATCTGTCAAAACAGTGTCGTCACTATTCACATCCTATTGTGCACAGCACCCTCTTTTGGTTACTTGCTGAATGTTGCGCCAGATAAATATGAACTGACTGTTTAAGCACTTTCAACACATGAACCAGATTATCAGAGTTTTCATTTTGCCAGCTTGTATGCAGCATGAATTTGGACATGTAGTTTATTTTCGTTAGTGTGATAGACTGTAAATGTAACAGTAAAATCTAAAAGTTTAAGAGAAAAAAAGGGCACCCCAAATTAATTTTTCATCTTTCTTTTGGTTTTATAGTTGAAAAGACCTCAAAAATAAATGTGTGTTCTGTTATATGAAGTCAAGTGGGTTCGGTAAGATGCCTGTAGAGGGCGCATTTCACTAGCGCAATGAGGAAGTATGTTCTGGTCAAAGGGCATAGTTATTAAAGAAAGTGCCAGAACGCGGCAGATCCTAATCTGTGTGTACTGCTTTCTTTCTTACAGGTATGTAAAATCGGTTTCATAACCCAATACTCATTTATATCAAAAATTAAGAGGTTCATAAACAACGATGGTTGTGCAGTTAAAGTGAATGTTGAGTTTTAAAAACGAGTACTTTATATGCAATTCAGTTTATGGAATAGTAATAGAGTAATAGAGTTTACACTGCATAATACTTTAGAAACAGAATGTGTTAATAAAAGATGTTAAACAACTTTTCTGTATTTCCTGTATAATGTTGATAGATTTGTCAGGTTAAACTGGATGGCGTGCTATACTGATGTTACTCACTGCAGTTAAACTAAAAATGGTGGTAGTCTGTTAGGGTTAAACACATTATATATATGTATAAATGAAGACTTGATGTTCATTTATTGTTATTTTAATCACATTTATGATGTGTTGTACTCTTGTGATGCTGATTTTCCTTTGTACATAACCCTCACCATATCTAAAATGGATAAATTAATCATTAAGATAAATTTATATGTTAAGTGAAGGCATATGGTGGTGGTAAGACACAAAACGTGTTGAATTGTATCTAAATGTTTATTGCTGCTTTAAAATGTATAAAAAGAGAAAATGTTGATGTATTACATTTATCGACTTTATGGATAAAAGTTGTAATACTGTCATTGTCCAGAAAGCATAACCTGAGAAGGAATAATGTTTATAGTTGTCCAAAAGTTTTGCCTTGCATTTATTTTTGAAAGAAAAGAGATAGTTATTAAAGAAAGTGCCAGAACGCGGCAGATCCTAATCTGTGTGTACTGCTTTCTTTCTTACAGTTACTGGCAATCAAACTTTACTGTCTGAGACTGGTAACATTTGCACCAAAACAGGCATTAATTTGATGGATTTGTACAGATTTTGTACAAAAAAAAATCAAGAATAATAATTTTTTTAATCAACATTTAATCCGGTTTCCTTGTAAGTGGTGGTTCTGCTTTGGGCTCCTTGATTTTGAGTCTTACCTTGGGGCTTTTGCAGATCCTGTCCTCTTTTCTGTCTCACACCACTTCCTTCCAAATGTATTAAATCCTCAAGCTTGTATTAAAAATACTGAAATAAGGAAAATCTGCCACACCACTGCTTTTGCAATTATCATTTTTACATAATCCTAAAATGTAGAGCAGGTTTGCTTAAAGTATCTATCCAAAGGTGCTGTTTAATTGAATTTTTTACCAGCTGTCAGTAACAACCAAATAATTCATGTAAGCAAAGAAAACTAAACTGATTAGTTTAAAAGTTGTGTAATGAAATTAAATGACACAGGGAAAAGTATTGAACACATGAAGAACGGGAGGTGTAAAAAGTCACGGAAAGCCCAGACAGCAGATGGAATCTCTCAGTAGTTAGAAACCAACTCTCATCGGTGTAAACTATTATTCAGTGCTTCCGTCATAACACTTCTATCACCAGGATGATGAAGATGAGTCAGTGTGAACGTTTCAGCAGCATTTTAGAAATATATTGACCAGGAGAATTCATGATGTGTTTGACACTTATTTTACCCACTATTCACAATCTGTTTATAATGCAGGTAGATTTATGGAATGAAATCAGTTGTGTCAGGTTTTTGTTCAGTGTTGTTGTGTTTCCTGTCACTGTGGGCCTCAGAGCGCAGTAATACACAGCAGAGTCTGACCCTCGCAGATTCTTGATTGTCAGTGGAAATGATTTTTCTTTGGAGTCCAGTGTTGCAGAAAATCTCTCCTTAAAGTCAGCCTCAGCGCTGTATTGACTCAGAATGTATGTTGGGGATCTGTTTGGCAGCTGTTTGTACCAGAAGAGATATGGAGTTTGTGAAGTGCTGTAATTACAGCTTATAATAACATGAGCTCCTTCATTTTCAGTCATTTCCCCCTCAGCCTGTTCCACTCTGTCTTGTCCTCGGCACACTGGAGAAATAGATAGACAAAAAAAGTTTATCATCAACATGCATTATTATGAAAGCATACGTTAAATGTTGAGTAAAACTTTTCTTGTTAAAGTTCACAGAAAACCTAAATATACTCACCGTAATAATGTGCAGTGAAACACAGGGAAATGAAAGCCCATCTACACATAGTTGATCTCTGAGGTAAAAGAACAGAAATGGACTCAACTGTGCTGTCAGAAACTCAGTGTAGGTTTCTCTCACTGAGCTCTACTTTAACTGTTTTAATACTGTCACATGATCTACTCATACAAGAAGAGATACTGACCCCTGTTGGAGAAAACTAGAAATTAATTTGATTTGGACATGTAGTTTATTTTTGTTGGCACCAAAACAGGCATTCATTTGATGGCTTTGTATACAGACAGAACAGCTTAGACCAGGGGTGACCAACCCTACTCCTGGAAATCGATCGTCCTGCAGATTTCAGTTGCAACCCAAATCAAACACACCTGTCTGTAATTATTTTGTACTTTTTAGGCCCTGATTAATTAATTCAGGTGTGTTTGATCAGGGTAGGAGCTGAACTCAGCAGGAAGGTTGATCTCCAGGAGCAGGGTTAAGCATGCCTAGCTTAGACCAAAAAAAAATTAAGATGAATAATTTTTTTTATTTTAATTTCCTTGTGAGTGGTGGTTGTGCTTTTGGGCTCTATTAAGTTTGAATTGTACCTTTTGGCTTTTCCAGATCCTGTCCTCTTTTCTGTCTCACATCACTTTCTTCCAAATGTATTAAATACTCAAGCTTGTATTTAAAAATACTGAAAGAATGAAAATCTGTCTTACCACTGCTGCAATAATTATTAAGGATTGAACACATGAAAAATGGAAGGTGTAAAATGCCCAGACAGCAGCTGAAATCTCTCAGTATACAGAAAGCAACCCTCATCAGTGTAAATGAAAATTCAGTGCTTCAGTCATATCACCAGGATGATGAAGATGAAACAAGGTTGAACATTTCAGTAAGACGATGATCTAAAACACAGCCAAGGAAACTCACCATTGGTTTCAGAGAAATAAAATAAAGTTGCTAGAATGGCCCAACAAATTGCCTGACCTGAATGCAATAGAAAATCGGAACTAAAGATCAGATTTGGCAGAGGAGACCCACAGAACTGACAAGATTTTTAGATTTTTAAATGTGAAAAAATCACATCTGAGCAATCCATGTGACTTCATTCTCCAGACAAGAGGCATATTAAGGTTGTCGGTAATTTAAAAAATACAGATTTCAGTTTTTTATCCTTGAGTCATTCCATTGGTATTGTTCTATTTTTATTTTTGTATTTTATTTTGTTTTTTATTGTATATTTGGATTCTTTGAGTTTTTACCAAATTCTGGGTCTATTTCATAATAATAATAATAATAATAATAATTTATTCTTATATAGCGCCTTTAAAATGTATTTCTCAAAGAGCTTTACACAGAAACACAAGAAAACACAGTTTAGTTTTATATAAAACAGTTTAGAATAACAGTAAAAATGCATCATTCACAGGTAGGCTAAAACATTCACAATTGATAAAACATTCAAAAAGGATAAAACATTCCAATATCAAAAAACATAAACCAAAAATGCACACCTCATGAATAGGCCAGTGTAAAGTAGTGCGTTTTCAAGGTTGATTTAAACCATTTAAAAGACTAAATAGAACACAGACGAGTGGAGGGGACTGTTAAAAGACCAGAGGCAGAGGAACGGAGGTCGCTTGCGGGAGAGTACCAGGTTAAAAGTTCAGCCAGATAGTGTGAACAAAACATTGTCTCATGTCAACAAATCATGACGCGTTCAATACTTATTTTACCTGCTGTACATTCACAATCCCTTTATAATGCAGCTAGATTTATGGAATGAAATCAGTTGTGTCAGGTTTTTGTTCAGTGTTGTTGTGTTTCCTGTCACTGTGGGCCTCAGAGCACAGTAATACACAGCAGAGTCTGACACTCGCAGATCCTGAAACAACAGAGGGAATGATTTTTCTTTGGAGTCCAGTGTTGCAGAAAACCTCTTCGTAAAATCAGCCTCAGCGCTGTATTGACTCAGAATGTATGTTGGTGATCTGTTTGGCAGCTGTTTGTACCAGAAGAGAGTCACTGTTGTTGAAGTTGTGCTGTAATTACAGTTTATGATAACATGAGCTTCTTCACTCACAGTAATTTCTCCCATAGCCTGTTCCACTCTGTCTTGTCCTCTGCACACTGGAGAATATAACAGAAAAAGTATATATCATTACTATGAATTATTATGAAAGCATGCTTAAATTTCCAGTAGTATAAATGTAAGTAATCCTTTATGTTTTGTTAAAGTGTACAGAATCAGAAATATACTTACCTTCATAATGTGTAATGAAACACATAGAAATGAAAGCCCATCTACACATAGTTGATCTCTGAGGTAAAAGAACAGAATGAACTCAACTGCTGTCAGAAACTCTGTGAAGGTTTCTCTCACTGAGCTCTACTTTAGAGGTTTTATATTGTCTCGTGATCTACTCATACATGAAGAGAGCAACACTGACCCCTGCTGGAGGAACTGGAAAAAGCTTAACATAATACAATGTAAATCAGAGGTCTCAAACTCATTTTTACAGAGGGCCATTGCAGGCACTGTCAACTCTAAGGAGGGCCATTTTAACATTCAATCGCAATAAGAGGGTAAACCTGATGTAATTGATGCCTCTTAGCACAACAGGTGTGACAATTATATTTTAAACCTGTCAACAAATCAGCATGTTCAGTCGCATCACACAGCTGCTGAAATATATCGTTGGCTGTTGTGTGTGTGTGTGGCCGAGCATTCAGTCATTCTTCCACAGAGTATATGCAGTGAAAACTCCAGGTTTTTGTTTCTTGTTGTACACATTGAAGGAGTAGTTCAAATTGATCTGCACGATTAATCGAAAAAAGATCGCAATCTCAATTCGACCCCCTAGACCAGGGGTTCTCAACCTTTTGCAAGCTGGGCCCCCCCAAAGCCAGTTCATTGCAGTTGGGGCCCCGCCACCCAAAATTAAAGAAAACTTTAACTGTAGCCTATATACTGACTAGTTTATTCATTTATTCGTTTATATATATATATATATATATAAGTGTCAGTATAACTACTCTAGCTTATATAATGTTGAAGATAATGCAAGAGGGAATCTGATAATGACAAACGTCTGACTTTACCAGTAGAAAAAAAGATCTAATAATGTTGTCAACGACAGATTGCGAGCACATGTCTCAAACACAATAATTCAACATCAGAATTATGAATAGTTTTATTCTGAAGTCATCACTTTACTGTGCGTTAATGACCAGGACAAATTTAAAGTCTGTGCAAGTCCACCATTCAAAGTCTATTCAAAATTTAGCATTATAACCAACAATAGACCTACACATAATATTATAAGTGTTGTTTTACCATATGTTTAAGAAATAACAATAATAATAGCCTACTCATATTAACCTTTATTTTACATCTACAGAATCGTGGGAAAATCGTGATTTTTATTTAAGCAAAAGAATTGTGATTCTCATTTTAGCCAGAATCGTGCATTTCCAAGTTTAAATTGCTATGAAAGTACTAGGGCTGTTCAATGTGGACAAAATTGCAATTTTTTTTTTTTCATTTTTAATTTTTTTTTTTAATGATTGTGATTTTATTTCCGACTTTGGCAACTGGTTTTGCTTTTTCAAACGCGCTACACACATTCTACATGTATTCAGTGCACAAGAAGTGCATAACAAACCATTTCACAATGAAATAACCCAGTAATAAGTTTATTAAATAAAACTATAGTAAAATTGTCTTTAAAACAGACAACATATAATACATTAACATTAACTAACCTCAGCTCTAGTTAAACACATACTGCACACAGTAGTACTAACTGCTTGATGAACAAAACTGTAATAAATTGGGTTAAAAACAGACAACATGAAAAATAAAGATGAACTAACCTCAGTTCCAGTCATAACAATGAATAAAAACTAATGCATTATTAAAATACAAATTCATACTTGTTAACATTAGTTGATGCACTGTGAGTTAGCATGAGTTAACAATCACCAACTGCGTTGTCATTACTAATGTTAACAAAGATAAAATAAATACAGTAATAAATATGCTGTTCATTGATTGTTTATGTTAGTAATAACATTAAATTAAGTTAACTGTGCTGTCCTGTGCTGTAAAGTGTTACCGGCCTTCCTCACCACCTGGAAAATTAAAATGCTTAAATATGAGTTTCACTTCTCTTTGAGTACAGTAAATATTTAAAAAAATGTTTTGAAGAACTAGAGAAGTGAATGTTCCTGATAAATAACTGTTGTGATAACGCTGAGGGCTGAATAATACTGTGTGTCAGGTTTTTGTTCAGTGTTGTTGTGTTTCCTGTCACTGTGGGCCTCAGAGCACAGTAATACACAGCAGAGTCTAACACTCGCAGATTCTTGATTGTCAGTGGAAATGATTTTTCTTTTGAGTCCAGTGTTGCAGAAAATCTCTCCTTGAAGTCAGCCTCAGTGCTGTATTGACTCAGAATTAATATCGGTGATTTGTTTGGCAGCTGTTTGTACCAGAAGAGTGTTGGATTTGTTGAAGTATAATTACACTGGACAAAAACATGAGCTCCTTCACTTTCAGTCATTTCTCCCATAGCCTGTTCAACTCTGTCTTGTCCTCGGCACACTGGAGAAATCGATAGAAAAAGTATATCATTAACATTCATTTTTAAAAACAAAAACAAACATAATCATTCAGTAATCTCACATTTAAAATGTAAGTAAAACTTTTCCAGTTGAAGTGCACAGAATTAGAAATGTGCTTACCTTCATGATGTGTAATGAAACACAGGGTAATGAAAGCCCATCTACACATAGTTGATCTCTGAGGTAAAAGAACAGAATGAACTCAACTGTGCTCTCATGAACTCTGTGAAGGTTTCTCTCACTGAGCTCCACTTTAATACTGTCACACAACCTGCTTATATATGAAGAGAGCAACACTGACCCCTGCTGGAGAAAACTGGAAAAGGCTAAATATAATAATTCTGAGTCACTTATTTCTTTCTTTGTTAAATTGATACAAAGTATATCCGTGAATATCATTTTGGAATGAGTATCATTGTATGTGTGGTGTGTGCTTACGGTCTCAGATGATATTATATAGAATGATATTTTGACAGCCTCACCACCTGGGAAAAGGAACTCACATAAATATGATGATTTTAGCTTCTGTTTGGCTAAAGGCTTTATAAAATGTTTTGAAGAAATGTTGTTCTTGAGTAGGGTTTTCTTGTGTTAAACATAAGAGATATGAGGGCTGAATATGATGTCGATCTAACAGGCTACTGTGTGTCAGGTTTTTGTTCAGTGTTTGTGTGTTTCCTGTCACTGTGGGCTCCAGAGCACAGTAATACACAGCAGAGTCTGACACTGCAGCAGAGGAGAGCAGCAGATCCACACGCTTCTCTTTGCCTTTGGTGACTCTGGCTGTAAATCTGTCATCAACATCAGACTTCATATCATCTTTTTTACTGTCTGGAATGATCACAATATGTTGAGGAGCTGATCCAGGATACTGACGATACCAGTGTAGATAATATGCAGATGAATAAGTGCAGGATAAAGTAACATTTGAACCCTCCTCAGCAAACTCCTCTGATTTGACTGGTTTAATTTCATCTCCATATGTTGCATCTGCAAAAACAAAACATGTTTATTAAGAACTGCTTAAATTGAGTATATATTAATTTATGTATCGACATAAAATGCAACGTACAGCTTAAAGGAATACAGCTGCAAATCACAAAACACTTCAATACTTACATGCCAAGGCAGAAATCAGAATGGCAGAAAGGAGAATCATTGTGTGTTTCTTCTGCTGTCAAACAGTCTTGAAGCTGAGCAAGATACATCAGATGTCAGTGCTTTAAAGCCTTCCTCCTCCAGAGAGATCTTTGACAGGCCAGATCTGTTTCATGTTTATATCATGTAGAGCATAGCGCCCTCTTCTGGATCCATACTAACTGGTATTGAAGGTGTAGTATTGGTGGAAGTGAAACAAGAATTTATGTAATACACTTGAACAGTTGAAACAGCTTAGACAAAAAAAGCAAGTTGAATTTTATTTGAATCATCATTTAGTTAATTTAATAACATCTTAGAGTACAGTATGAATAATGTACATTCATAAATCACCTTGTAAATCTGTAGACAGAGATCTAGGTTCATTAGAAATGCTCTAACTAAATGCCGACATCTGGGCACATTTCACTGCTTGCTGCTTGCACAGTTTGCTAGGACAGTCTTGCAGTAGCTGTGTTTCCATCCAAAAATGCGAACGAACTTTATGTGCAAAACTGGATTATGGCATAAAAGATGTGCGAATAAAGCAGCGTTTCCATCCAATGAGTCAGAGTGGACAAAATCGTCACTTCCTGATTAACTGGCGCCAAATATCAACAGTAAAAACTTTTGCAGTAGGAGAAGCTGTGTCAATCTTTTTCTTCATTTAATAAATGACTTGTGCCTCAGAAGGCAATCCTGACATGCACTCAACACGTGGTGGTGTTTGAAGGTTTCAGTCGCTCTTGATTCTAGAGGTCATTAATAATATAATAACACTAATACTTGAACGGTAAGGCATTTTAGAATGACCAAAACAACATTTCAGATGTTTTACGATGTGCTCAGCCTGCTGGTTTGTCCATTTACACACATTTATCATCACATGATCTCTTATAACTAAATCACATGACCTTTTTTTTAACGCACACTGGAATGTATGCAGTAAAAGTGTTTCCATCGCAATTTATGCACATCTTTTCTTATCGAATAAAAAGTTTGTCCTACTCAGTTATGTGCATAAATTTTTTATGCGCATTTTCAAAATTTATGCACATCATGGCGTTTCCATCAACCGTTTTTTTAAGCGCATATCCAAAATGCGAATAAAAATAGGTGAATGGAAACGTACCTACTGACAATGAAGTTACAGTATAAGATCCCTAATTCACTGCTAAGGGTGCACGGTAAAAAAAATCCGTCTCTGCCTCCTGATAGCAGTAGTTCTCGCTTTTTTGATGTTTTATGCGTTCCCGAAGAGTGTTTTCTTTGAGCAGGTAAAATGAAATGTCCAGTTCATAGATCTTACTGCTTGTATTTAATGACAAAATGTACATGTGAAGTAAAACTCGGGGATGCAATGGATCGTCAATGCACTATGATGTCAAATTGAACTAAATCGATGACATGATAATAGTAATCATACCTAATCATGATATCAGTCTAGATTCAGGCAACAAGCTAAGGATTATTTTGCCTAAACAATTGAACGATTACATTTTTGTTGGTTCTTCACATTTTGAATTGTTAGTTGTTTTAAACACGCTGCCATTTTTCTAAATATCTTTTACTGAATCACTGAAGCCTTTTCTAAATCAAGCACTTTTATTTTTAATAAAATATGTAAACCAGTGATTAATGCTACCAAGACAAAAATGTATAATTTGTGTGTTGGTAATAACATCTGTACAAACGTGTTGACTCTAAGCATAAAGTTACAAACAAAATAAATGATTAAACATTAGCAAATGCTTGAGAAAACAATATAAATTATAAATATAATTAAAAAAATACTTTTATACAAAGTATTAAAGACATTTTAGTACTTTCTCCTTATCATTTCATTGTTATTACACTATTTTTATTTTTGTATTGTATTTTGTTTTTTATTGTATATTTGGATTGTTTGGGCTTTCACCAAAATCTTTCATGTCAACAAATAATGATGCGTTCAATACTTATTTTACCTGCTGTACATTCATAATCCCTTTATAATGCAGGTAGATTTATGGAGTGAAATCTGTTGTGTCAGGTTTTTGTTCAGTGTTGTTGTGTTTCCTGTCACTGTGGGCCTCAGAGCACAGTAATACACAGCAGAGTCTGACACTCGCAGATTCTTGATTGTCAGTGGAAATGATTTTTCTTTGGAGTCCAGTGTTGCAGAAAATCTCTCCTTAAAGTCAGCCTCAGCGCTGTATTGACTCAGAATATATGTTGGTGATCTGTTTGGCAGCTGTTTGTACCAGAAGAGATACACTGTTGTTGAAGTTGTGCTGTAATTACAGTTTATAATTACATGAGCTTCTTCATTTTCAGTCATTTCTCCCGCAGCCTGTTCCACTCTGTCTTGTCCTCTGCACACTGGAGAATATAACAGAAAAAAAGTATCATTACTATGAATTATTATGAAAGCATGCTTAAATTTACAGTAGTATAAATGTAATTAATCCTTCTTGTTTTGTTAAAATGGACAGATTCAGAAATGTGCTTACCTTCATGATGTGTAATGAAACACAGGGTAATGAAAGCCCATCTACACATAGTTGATTGCTGAGGTAAAAGAACAGAATGGACTCAACTGCTCTCTGAAACATTCTGAAGGTTTCTCTCACTGAGCTCTACTTTAAATGGTTTAATCCTGTCACACAACCATATATGAAGAGAGCAATACTGACCCCTGCTGGAGAAAACTGGAAAAGGCTAAATATAATAATTCTGAGTCACTTATTTCTTTCTTTGTTAAATTGATACTAAGTATATCAGTGGATATCATTTTGGAATGAGTATCATTGTATGTGTGGTGTGTGCTTACGGTCTCAGATTAAATGATATTTTGACAGCCGTCCTCACCACCTGGGAAAAGGAATTCACAAAAATATGATGATTTTAGCTTCTGTTTGGCTAAATGCTTTGTAAAATGTTTTGAAGAAATGTTGTTCTTGAGTAGGGTTCTCTTGTGTTAAACATAAGAGATATGAGGGCTGAATATGATGTCGATTTACTGTAATAGGCTACTGTGTGTCAGGTTTTTGTTCAGTGTTTGTGTGTTTCCTGTCACTGTGGGCGTCAGAGCACAGTAATACACAGCAGAGTCTGACACTGCAGCAGAGGAGAGCAGCAGATCCACACGCTTCTCTTTGTCTTTAGTGACTCTGGCTGTAAATCTGTCATCAACATCAGACTTCATATCATCTTTTTTACTGTCTGAAATGATCACAATATGTTGAGGAGCTGATCCAGGATACTGACGGTACCAGTGTAGATAATATGCAGATGAATAAGTGCAGGATAAAGTAACATTTGAACCCTCGTCAGCAAACGCCTCTGATTTGACTGGTTTAATTTCATCTCCATATGTTACATCTGCAAAATCAAAACATGTTTATTAAGAACTGCTTAAATTGAGTATATATTAATTTATGTATCGACATAAAATGCAACATACAGCATAAAGGAATACAGCTGCAAATCACAAAACACTTCAATACTTACATGCCAAGGCAGAAATCAGAATGGCAGAAAGGAGAATCATTGTGTGTTTCTTCTGCTGTCAAACAGTCTTGAAGCTGAGCAAGATACATCAGATGTCAGTGTTTTAAAGCCTTCCTCCTCCAGAGAGATCTTTGATAGGCCAGATCTGTTTCATGTTCATAGAGCACAATCTCCTCTGTTCATATCATGTAGAGCATATAGTCCTCTTCTGGATCCATACTAACTGTTATTAAAGGTGTAGTATTGGTAGAAGTGAAACAAGGATTTATGTACAGTAATACGCTTGAACAGTTGAAACAGCTTAGACAAGTTGAATTTTATTTGAATCATCATTTAGTTAATTTAATAACATCTTAGAGTACAGTATGAATAATGTACATTCATAAATCACCTTGTAAATCAGTAGACAGAGATCTAGGTTCATTAAAAATGCTCTAACTAAATGCCGACATCTGGGCACATTTTACTGCTTGTGAGTTTGCTAGGACAGTCTTTCACTTACATTGAAGTTACAGTATAAGATCCCTAATTCACTGCTAATTAACATCTCGCTTTTTTGATGTTTTATGCGTTCCCGAAGTGTGTTTTCTTTGTTCAATTCAAAGATCCTACTGCTTGTATTTAATGACAAAATGTACATGTGAAGTAAAACTCAAGGATGCAGTGCATCGTCAATGCATTGTGATGTCGAATTTAACCAAATCGAACAATTAAATTTTTGTTGGTTCTTCACATTTTGAATTGTTAGTCGTTTTAAACACGCTGCCATTTTTCTAAATATCTTTTACTGAATCACACAGCAGTGTCAAGCCTTTTCTGAGTCAAACACTTTTATTTTTAATAAAATATGCAAGCCAGTGATTAATGCTTACATGACAAAAATGTATCATTATTTGTGTGTTGGTAATAATATCTGTACAAACGTGTTGGCTCTAAGCATAAAGTACAAACAAAATAAATGATTAAACATCAGCAAATACTTGAGAAACAATATAAGTTCTGAAATACTCTTAAACAGCAGCGTCTTTAAATTACCAGTGATGTACACACGTATGTTTTGAAATTATTAAAATGAACCACTGTAATATAGCTTGGTTAAACAGACTGTTGACATTTTTAAAAGTTGAAGGACATCTGCTGAAATTGGGTGCATACAGAATGAAATGTGTGTATATATAAATGTGTATGTATCCAAATCAAACCATTTTGGAGCATTAAAACTGCAAATCTTATGAACTAACCTTGAAAAATGTTATATAAAAAAACTAAAACTTCAGTTTCTGACCTCTTTAAAAGAAATGATATGAATGACGTGTCTTGATCACTACATTTTTATTGTAAATGAAATGGGTTGTTTCTGTCATAATATTTTATTTATGAATGTAATTAAACATATAAGGATCATATTTCTCGATTTCCATAGTAGACCAATGTCTCCTGTCACAGTCAGGTTTTTGTTCAGTGTTGTTGTGTTTTCAGTCACTGTGGCCTTCAGAGCACAGTAATACACAGCAGAGTCTGACACTGCAGCAGAAGAGATCTCCAGATCCACACAGTTTACATTTTCTTTTCTGGTTTTAGTTGCAAATCTGGCATCTACATCAGACGTTCGAGCTTGTGTTACAGTATCTACAGTAAGCACAAGGTATTCAGGCGCTGATCCAGGGTACTGACGGTACCAAAGTAAATTCCAGGCAGAGGAGTAACTGCAGGATAAAGTAATAGTTGAATCCTCATCAGCAAACTCCTCTGTTTTGTCTGGTGTAATAGCATCTCCATTACTGCCATCTGCAACAGAAAAGGGTTGTTTTGTTCTGTTAGTATGGAAGGGAACTTTAATTGTACTTTCAAGTCCCTACATAATAAAATGGTACTTATGATATACTTTAACATAATCATAATGGATATACATAACTACTGAATTATGCATATGCAAATGATGGTACTTACATGCTAAAGCACAGAGCAGAATAACTAAATGGAGAATCATTGTATGTGTGCTTACGGCTTCAGTTTGAATGATCAACTGCACACAGATCAGTTTGAAGCTCCTCCTCCTTCACCACCTGACAAAAAGCTGAATGTCAGTGTTTCTCAACCATGTTCCTGGAAGACACTGCATGTTTTGGATGTCTCCTTTTACTGTCACACCCGTTACAGATCTTTCAGTCTCTGTTAAGGAGCCGATGATCAGAATGAGTTGTGTTTGGTTAAGGAGACCTGGTGAATGTGCAGAGCTGCTGGGCCTCCAGGAATGTGGTTGAGATACATTGCTATATATAACATATATAAGCTTATATAACAATATTTAGTTTTGATCAGAGGGGGTTTAACTACAGACATGGATTATACCTCTCAACATTGGGATGTGAAAATAAGGGATCCCCCCACCCCCACCCCCCCAAAAATAAATAAAATAAAGTCCCTATATTAAATACATTCTTCTGGACCTGTTTTATTGTAAATAAACAGTTAAACGGTCAGTATTTTTTGTTTATATTATTATTTACAAAGGAAAATGTAATAGTATACATTAGCAAACAGTTTAGCTTATTAAAATGAGCTATTATAAAGAAATAGAATCAAGTTATCAAGTCACATTAATCTTTTCTTCACTGTTTAACACACATTCTAAATAAAGAGCAGCGAATGAATCTCATTTATTTAGATTGTTTGATTACATTAAATAACAGAGGTGTCACTTTACTAATGCACACATCTAACGTTATAATGAAGCATTCGATTGCTTTCCTAACGCTTTATGCTCATTTAGAACAAAATTAGTTGTGTTTGAAAAAAAAAACATCAAGATCGACATCTTTAGATGTTCGTTCATTCATTCATTCATTTTCTTTTCGGCTTAGTCCCTTTATTAATCCGTGGTCACCACAGCGGAATGATCCGCCAACTTATCCAGCATATTTTTTACGCAGCGGATGCCCTTCCAGCTGCAACCAATCTCTGGGAAACATCCACACAGACTCATTCACACTCATACACTACGGACAATTTAGCCTACCCAATTCACCTGTACCGCATGTCTTTGGACTTGTGGGGGAAACCAGAGCACCCGGAGGAACCCCACGCAACCACGGGGAGAACATGCAAACTAAAAATGCCAACTGACCCAGGCGAGGCTCGAACCAGCGACCTTCTTGCTGTGAGGCGAACGTGCTACCCACTAGGCCACCGTGGCGCCCTTGTCGGCTTAGTCTCTTTATTAATCCGGGGTCATCTTTAGATGTTATTATTGTTAATTATGTGTGTATGTCTGTTCAAATACGCACACAAAACCCAGTATCCACTTTTGCTACGCTTCAAATCGCATGTACAGAATCTATTTGGGAAACAGCGTCTGTTTATCACTATGGAGCGCGTCTGACAGTCACGCACCGCTTTATGACTGTTTTGAGGATTGCATAGGAGGAGCGACGGTACCTGTAATGAAAAGGAAAGGGAATCTTTTATTTAAAATTGTTTCATGCCTAAATAAACCGAAAGCACAGAACTGACTCACATTTAAGAGCAAGGGCCGGCCCCTGGTGGTTCTGCGGTATGGGTTGCGTATAGGGAGGATCGACTCTTTAATGTTTATTGCCACCCTTCAGAGAAAGACTGAAAATATGGGAGAAATATGGGAAAACACATTTACGGGAGGGTTGACAGGTATGATATGGATATGCGCTATAAAGATGTGCGCTGGATGTCATTATTTAATACCCTAATTAAAGAAAGAAACCAGGATCCTCTTTTCTTAGCCTATTTCTTAGGACCATATTTTGTTATGCTTTTAAAGGAATAATTAGATTCATACCTTACCACAGGTATCTTGATGGGTTCTGTGAATAACGCCAATGTCCACTCCAGGAAGAAAATTAATACAAATACACTTTTATTAATATATCCTGTGAAAAAGATGAATAAAACCAAATACAAGAACAAAACAAAATCCTTTATTCTCCACTGAGAATAAAGGGCCTAAGACTTACAGAAGTCTGTTTAAGCCAGGAGTGTCTAAACTCAGTCCTGGAGGGCCAGTGTCCTGCTGAGTTTAGCTCTAACCTGCTTCAAAACACCTGCCAGGAAGTTTCTAATATATTTATTAAAAGCTTAATTAGCTGCTTCAGGTGTGTTTGATTAGGGTTGGAGCAAAACTCTTCAGGACACCGGTCTTCCAGGACCGAGTGTGGACACCAATGGTTTAAGCGCACTGCTGGTTTGTCTGTCCCAGCCTTTATACAGTATTCAAGCCTTTGAATACAGGTGTGCCTTTAATGTTAAAAGTTGCATAAGTGTTACTGCTGATATGTTTGGGTGTATCTATATCAAGATAGTTTGTAGTATATGTAATATGTAAATCAACATTTGGGCAGTTCATCAGGATTGTCCACTAAAGTAATATTTTTTCATCATATCTTTTGGAGATAATGTTCCCATGCCTCTTCCAGGTTGCGATTATAGCAATTGGTTAGAACTTCCATCTGGACCATATCCTCCTTTAGCGCCAGCAGATGGCTAACCCACTTCAGTACGACATCTTTGACCTCTTTGAACTCTCTGTCAGAGACACCTCTCTCATCTCTTACGTTTCTTCTCATTGCTAATAGCTTTTGTAAGCATAGGTACATCCGAATATATAAGTGAAGTTTTGTGTCTTTCACAATTAATATCATTAAACCATCCAGACACTTCAGATGTAATGCCGTGTTTCAATGTTTTGTACAATGCTAATGTGTTTTTTGTAACATTAGCAAATCTATAATAATATATGACTCATTTGTAAGATGTTGCATGGATTATTTGTGGATGTTTAATTCATCATTTTTTTTGTTTGCTATTATTAGGTTGTAGCAGAATCTGCAAACTTATATAATTATAATTTTTTCAGAGTTTGTGGAAAATAGTGGATTTAGCTTGATTAAATTTATTTTATCCAAAATAAACTACACTGTAAAAAAAATCCGTAATTTTACGGTTTATTTCTGGCAGCTGGGGTGCTGGAAACAAACCGTAAAATAACAGCTGTTAAATTACAGAAATTTACTGTAAAATAAGAGGTTGAATCACAGATATTTTACAGAAATTTTAATTTAAGGAAATTTCTGTAATTTAATGTCTGTTATTTTACGGTAAATTTCTGTAATTTACGGCCTTTTTTTATGGTTTATTACCTGAAATAAACCGTAAAATTACGAAAAAAAATTTTTACAGTGTAGGGTTATGTAAATGTTTATGTTGAGTTTTGGGCTCGCAGATTTGAATTGTTCCTCTGTAATGTGTTTTCCTGAGTTTTTGTATGAGTGTTGAGTGTGTTTGAGTCACTGTGGGCTGCAGAGCACAGTAATACACAGCAGAGTCTGATACTCGCAGATCCTGGATTGTCAGTGGAAAGGTTTTTGCTGTGGAGTCCAGTGTTGCAGAAAATCTTTTTGCGTAATCAGCCTCAGGACTGTATTGATTCAGAATGTATGTTGGGGATCTGTCTGTCAGTTTTTTGTACCAGAAGAGAGTCAGACTTGTATAAGTGGTGCTATAATTACAGCTGATAACAACTTTATTTCCTTCACTTTCAGTCATTTCTCTTATAGGCTGTTCAACTCTGTCTTGTCCTCTGCACACTGGAGAAATAGATCAAAGAAAATGTATATCATTACCATGAATTGATAGGAAATCAAATATATTTTATTCATCTAAATACAAGACAAACTTTTCTTGTTAAAGTAGACAGAAGCAGAAATGTACTTACTTTCATGATTTGCAATGAAACACAGGGAAATGAAAGCCCATGTAAACATAGTTGATCTCTGAGGTAAAGAACAGCAGTCGATTCAACGTGTGCTCTCTGAAACATTGTGAAGGTTTCTCTCACTGAGCTCTACTTTAAATGTTTTCTAGCTATGTGTTGACTTGATCTATTTGAGAGCAATGCTGACTCCTGCTGGATACTATTTGAAATCACTCAACATGTACTGTTTTTTTTTGACAACAATGAAGGATATTTCACCAGATTAGAAACTTCTTAATCCACACTACACATTTGTCTGTTGTAAAGCCTTTTGCTTACTGCATATGCCCACTGGCATCAACACTTATTTACTTTTTTTCTTCTTCACAGTTTTAATGGATCATAAAATAAATGCCAAAGTTCTTGATATTTCCTTTCATATATAATAGGTTACTCAAGCGATCATCACAAGTAAAACAGTTCAATTCAGATGTAGTTCTGTCAGTGTGTTAAAGAACTCCAAAAACTTTGCTTTGTCTTCTTAATATGAGAAGTTTATTTTATTTGAAAATGATTGAGACCGAATGGAATTTTTTAACCTGGTGCGTCTTTTAAAGTAAAAGTAATACAAAATACATTTTAAAAATGATATGAGCAATTCCATGCAAATGTCAACCTGGCCAAGTTTTCACCAGAATAGAGAAAGCATTTCTGCATTTTTTGTGTAAGCAAGTATTTTACAGTACTTTAAAATACTCAAAAATGTCTCTGTTAATGTTTTCAAACTATCATATTTGATTTAGCAAAATCCCACAAGTGCCAATTTCACATCAATCTAAAAAAGGTTTATCAGTTGTTCTTTGACTTGTTAACATAGGAGAACCAATTTAAGTGCTTTAAAGAACCGTAAGGTTTCTCCAGTGGTTATTTAGGGTGCTTAAGGTGCTGTATAGCATTATATATACTTTATGAAAAACAGTGCTAAATAGTATTTAAAATAGTTCCCATTTTATTAAGTATTATTATTAAGTCAAAGACACTTTTTTTGTGATACATAGCAAATACATAGTGCTATGTAGCCCCTTAAACGCCCAAACAACTGGTGGAGAACCCATGTTTCTGTATACAGACAGGTTTTTGTTCAGTGATTATGTGTTTACAGTCACTGTGGTGGGCGTCAGAGCACAGTAATACACAGCAGAGTCTGATACTGCAGCAGAGGAGAGCAGCAAATCCACACGGCTTTCTTTTTCTAATCTGACCTTTGTAGAAAATCGTGGATCAATTTCAGACTTCTCTTCTTGTTTAGACCTTTCTGCGACGATTACAAGGAACTCAGGAGCTGATCCAGGATATTGACGGTACCAAAGTAAAGACCATGCAGACGAAAAAGTGCAGGATAAAGTAACATTTGAACCATCATCAGCGAACTCCTCTGTTTTGTCTGGTGTAATAGTATCTTCACTACTGGCACCTGCAAAGAAAACGTTAACAGGGCAATAAATGTGAACATTTCAGTAGATCGTATGCTTTATAGTGTACTTTTATGTATGACATCTCTAAAATAATAACAAAATATACATTTATTTATTGTAATTATAAAGGCAATACATTTCAATTGTTAGTACTTACATGCTAAAGCAGAGAGCAGAATAACTGAAAGGAGAAGCATTATGTATGTATTTGTGCTCACAATCTGTTTGAATGATCAGGTTGGGTTAAAAAAGCAACTATCATATGTATTTCAAGCCCCTCCTTCCTCACCAGCTGGGAAAAAGCAAATGTGTCTAAATTAATAATACAGATTTATACAGTTAAAGTCAAAATTATTAGCCCTCCTCTGATTTATTTATTTATTTTTTGTTTTTATTTATTTTTTCTCAAATGATGTTTAACAGTGCAAGGAATTTTTCACAGTATTTACTGTAATATTTCTTCTTCTGGAGAAAGTCTTATTTGTCTTATTTCGGCTAGAATAAAAGCAGTTTTATTTATTTTAAACCATTTTAAAGGGCGCCTATTTCACCCCTTTTTAATGATTTATGATAAGTCTTTTGTGTCTCCAGAATGTGTCTGTAAAGTTTCAGCTCAAAACAGCCATCAGATTATTTATTATACCTTTCAGAAGTGTGGAATATTCTGCTCTGAACACAGTCTATCTGTTTTTGTTACCTGTGCTTTTAGTGCCCCCCACTTACCATTCCCCACGTGCCTGTCAGAGTGTGCCTCAAGACTGGTTTATACTTCTGCATGGAGTGATCGGCATAACCCACGGCGCATGCCTTGTGTGTAGCCGTGCATTTATACCTGAGCGTGCTGTTTGTGTTGCTCTGCGATAACACTTGTGAAACGCTAGCTGGCAGTAGGTTTTTATGTTCCTCTGTATCAAGTTTCTTCATGGATGTTTTGTTTTTTCTGAACGCTACCCTAATGTACAAGTAGTTAACACTCTCTCATTCTGAGGCCAGAACCGGCAGACATGCAACAACTTTGATAATAAGGTAAATGCAAAGCAACAGTCTCCATCTGGAGCTCCTTCACGGGACTCAACACTTGTAAACACTCGCTCCAACGGGTTCGTGCGGCTCTCAGCCCCACCCACACTCGTCATCGCTACCAAGCTGACCAATCACAAAGCTTGCGCTACATGTCGTTGTGACATGTAGTTACATTTTTTGAGAGGTGCGCATCAGCGTCGCCGAGGGGTAATCGACCGTGTGCAGGCTGCGCCAGACCATATGTGTGTGCTTGATGCAGAAGTATAAATCAGCCTTTAATCTCTGGCTGCATCAGATAAATAGCACAGTGACAGACATGAAGGAAACAGATCTTGCTAAACGTTTGTGAAATACTACAGTAAGAACTACCAAATTATAATTGTACTGACATGTGGCTGTGGTGATAAAGATGCAGTTTTAAAAACGGTTTAAACTTTTAAAACTCATTGTTGATCATACATGTTTTTGCATTAATAGTGGCACTTTGTAGGCAGAAAAGTGGTATTGGTATGTTAATTTATTGTAAATTCTATGTTTTTTGAACTATACTGTATTGAAGTGTGTTGTGCTGTATACATATTTTTTATAACATTAGTCTTTGGTGATGAATGCTCGAGCATACTGTAATATTAACTACAGTAAACTGGTAATATGTAGTATACTTTATACTTCTATTATAAAGTACTATTATACTGTAGTGTATTGTAGTATAATACCCTACAGAGTTATTCATTTAATGTGCATTACCACAGCCACTATAGAATTACCTCAGCAGAATAATTCAACCACTTTAATGTAGTATTGTTCAAAAATACTAGTAATTATAGTATAGATATATCATATATAAAAGTACTGTAGTGTTTTTACTGATGTCACCATGTCACTGATATAACAGATGTCAAAGAAGAGTAAGACTTCAGAGCTCTTATAGTTTTTGTCAGGATGTTTGTTGGGTTTGAGTCACTGTGGGCCTCAGAGCACAGTAATACACAGCAGAGTCTGATACTGCAGCAGAGGAGAGCAGCAGATCCACACGCTTCAGTGCTTTTACAGCATTTGAAAATAGACGAAGATCAGACTCAGAGCTGTTTGTATATTCAGTGACAGAAAGTAAATACTCTGGTTTTGCTCCAGGATACTGGCGATACCACTGGAGATTAACACTGGTGCCACTAGTGAGAGTGTAGTTACAGGAGAAAGTCACATTTTCCCCCTCAGAACCATGTTTGTCTGGGGACAGAGGTTCGATTGTATCACCAAATATATTTCCTGCAAAAAAACAAAAGTAATAAAACAATTAGGCATATATACATTTTAGGCAAAGCTAAATGGATGTAATTTTAAGGATTTTATTTATGTTCATAATAAACATACTGATTAAACCAATATCTCTTACCCATGTAAAGCTGTATTATAATGCAGGTGAAGAGAAACATGTTGTCTTCATAGAGTCAGTGATGCAGAAACAGTGTTTGACTGAACTCTTTCACTCTCAGCAGTGTGAATAATCTCCACCCACTGCTCCACTGATTATTCTTTACCAGTGTGAAGATTTATTGAGATCTGTATGATATTTTTCCTCAAATTCTTTCACCTCTGCTCCATCTAGATTTTGCAGAGCATGTAAAATGTGAAGAGAGATGTGGATTGATCTCTGGTGCTGGAAGTCTAGTCCAATGAATCCATGTCATGTTCACAAGCTGAATGAAGTCGTGTTGACTGATTGCATGTTTCTGTCAGGAGATATATATAAAATGGAAATAAATCAATAATCTTTTTCCAGTGTGTCATTGTTCGTGTAAAAATAAAGTTGACCTAAAATCATAGCCAATGGAAGTCAATTTGTCAATATAATGATGAACACAAGCCAGTTTTGGTTCCTCTGTATGTGACTGTGACTGTAGGTTTGTAGAGGTTTAGCACATACTAGGGCTGTTTGTATGCATTAAGTATGCAATTCTGCCACAGGGTGGCCAATTTGTGCAATTACGTAACTTCCAATGAAATGGAAAAGCAGAATTGGTTGGGGATTTAATCTATTTGATTTTTTAAAAAACTTACTAATTTATTTATTTATTTATTTATTTTGCAATATTTATTGTGCATTGAAAAAGTTTCATTTTAAGTTAAAAGTGTATTTGCTGAATAAATGTGATGAATCTGATGAATAGATGAATCTGAAGCTGCATTAATGCAGAAAATTAATCATAGTTTGTGCTTCTTTTATATGTTTCTGGTTTCCTTTGATGCCTTAAATAATAACGTTCACACAGGTGTGACGACATATTTTATTGTGTTCAGATTAAGGTTTTGATTGTGGTTTTCACTTAATGAGTTCAAAGAGAAAAGAGCTTCAGGTTTTTGTACGACATGTTTCATGTTTTGTATCACTGGGCTCCTACTCTAAGAGCACAATAATAAAGAGCTGAATCTGACAGACGCACATCACTAATAGTGAGTTCAGTGGATGAGTCTGATGTTGCTGATTGAAACCGATCATCAAAGGAGTCTGTAACACTCAGGGATCGAGCACCTCTGTATGTTAAAAACAAAAGTTCTGCATTGGGAAACAGTCTGTACCAGTAAAGCACGACTCTATTGTTGGTTGTACTGTATGAGCAGCTCAGCGTGACAGCTTCACTTTCTTTTGTCATAACGTCCTTCTCCTTATCTGGCTCTATATTGTCCCCAAACACCAAACCTATGAACAATAAGTAGAATACAAATCAAGCAAACCTTAAACAGACACAATGTAAATTGTTAAAACAGTTTCTAAAGTTTTTCTATACTTGTAATGAAACACGTTCATAAATAATTACCTGTCATCATAATAACAAGCAGACAACCTCGTTCCATGTTGAGTAACATCAGCTCTGTTCAGTGCTGAGCCTTACAGTGTTCTGCAACTGAGAATGAAACACTGAAGGTCATGAGGAAACTCTGAAACTTCCTGCTCACAAATCAGCTCATTCTTCCACAGTCATAGTGTTTTCATAGACCAACATAAAGTAGTGTTACCGTATTTTAATTTTCTTTGCAAAATTATGGCTGTACTGTTCAGAATTCACTGCAGTTTAAATTAGAATTATTGTATACTGTCTTAATCAGTTGTTTATTGTGTTTCAAATCAAGTTAATGGCCCCTGTAAAAAACAAGTTTGTAAAAAATGATTTTAAAGGTATAGTTCACCCAAAGAAGAAACTTTCATTATTTTCTTTTATTTCTTCTTCTGATATTTTAAAGGGGTTAACAAGATATTTTAAGGAAAGTTGAAAACCTGCAACCATTAACCTACATATTGTTTTTTCCTACTGTGGATGTCAGTGGTTACTGGTTTACAGCATTCTTCAAAATATTGTCTTTTGTTTTCAACAGAAAAGAAACTCAGGAAAGTCTGGAGTTTGTGAGAATTTTTCTTTTTTTTTGTGGGAGAACTACCCCTTCAATTGTATGCCAAAGCAATGATAAATTAATCAGAAACTGCATAATTTTAGGAAGAATAACTAAAATATTTGCGAATGTTTACCAATTGCTACAAAAATGTTATACACTGCATCAGATTTGCTGTACATACAAAGAAGGAAAAAAATGTTTATGAATGCTGTGTTGACAGCAGCAATTTGAGCACCATGAAAGGATGCGGACGGAAAATGGAAAGGGATGCTTTCAAAAATGGAAAAAGTAATAATATTGGGGCCCCAAGAAAGGTTGGGCCCTTAATATCTTCCTAACTTTCCCCTTCTAGCGGTGCCCCTGGTTGACAGAATCAGAATCAGAATCTGTTTTATTGCCAAGTGTGCTTCACACACAAGGAATTTGCTTTGGCTACAGAAGCTACCAGTGTACATAAAATGACAAGTGACAACACAGAATAGATATGAAAAAAAGACGATAGGCATTAAACAGAGATGCAGTCAGTCCAAAAAGATCTGGATGTGAAATATATGTACAGATTGTTATAAATATACAGGTTATAAGGTGCTGTGTACAAATGCGTAAGGAGAAGTATTGCATTGTATATTGTTATAAGGTGCTGTGTACAAGTGCGTATGAGAAGGTATTGCGCGTTTATTGCACAATAGGAAAATATAAACTGTTCATGAGGTAGATGGCCTGAGGAAAGAAACTTTTCCTGTGTCTGGCTGTTTTTGTGCTCGGAGCTCTGTAGCGCCAACCAGACGGTAACAGTTCGAACAGGAATTGTGCTGGGTGCGAGGAGTCCAGGGTGATTTTCCGAGCCCTTTTACTGACTTTGGAAGAGTATAGTTCTTGAAGGGTAGGAAGGGTAGTGCCAGTTATTCGTTCAGCAGTCTGGACTATTCACTGTAGTCTACGAAGGTCAATTTGCCAACACTGCAACTGTTGTGGAAATGTGCCTGCAAACTGTGAATATCATTTAACATTTCAATAACATAGAATCTGTTGTCTGAATGTATTATAGAAAAGAGTATGTGGGCTATGTACTGAGGGATAGTACTACTGTTTACTATAGCTGTAACATCAGTGTCAGTTTAAAAGCTTCACTGATCAGTATTCTTGCTCTCGTCAACTAGATAAAGGGTTTTTGTACAGAGCTGTTGGGTTTCCTGTGACTGTGGGCCTCAGAGCGCAGTAATACACAGCAGAGTCTGATACTGCAGCAGAGGAGATCTCCAGATCCACATGATTTTGCTCACTTTTAGTGAGTTTAGCAGATAGTCTTGGATCTACATTAGATGATTTGCTGTTTCTATCACCATCAAAGATGGACACAAGAAATTCAGGAGCTGCTCTGGGATACTGACGATACCAGAATAGATAATCTGCAGATGAATAACTACAGGATAATGTCACATTTGAACCCTCCTCAGCAAAAGCATCTGTTTGGATTGGTTTGATGAGGTTTCCAGAAACCGCAGCTGAAAAGAATTCAGAAAATGTATAAATGTTGTGTCTTTTAAAACTCGACAATACCAATAAAATACAGTATAAATAATACATAAACATACGTACCTGCCAGACTGCAGAAGAGAATAGCTGGATACATTTCCATTGTGCAGTTCTCTGTTCACACTCATTCAGAATGAAGGCTTGTCTACAGAGGAGTAGATGAGTGTGAGATGTGTGTCAGTCCCTCCTCTCTCTACATTTCACAGCTGAGGAGCAGAAAGAAGACCCAGTTACAGTCTGTCCTTATTTCCCCTGATTTTCATGCATTGTTACATGCATAGTTCATCCAAAACTTACTCTTTACTTTACCTGCTGTCACACACCTGTTTGTTTTTTTTTTTTTCTGTTGAACACAAGAGCAAAAAACTAAACCTGTAATTATCGACTTCCATAGTATTAGTTTTTCCTATGGGAAGTCAATGGTTACAGGTTTCTAACATTGTTCAAAATATCTTCTTTTGTGTTCAACATGAAAAGTCTTGTGATTAAGGTATTTTGCTACAGCAACAGTTTTATGCTAAGAATGCTACATTTGAAAGAAGTGGGTGTAGCCTTTATAATGAATTCAGCGTAAGCGTATGATGCATTTTTCTGTAACTTAACCAACAACACCAACATTATTTTCTAATAACGTTGTTAATAATAAGGTAAAAGGAAAATCCTGGAAAGCCTTTTCCTTATGGAAAGCCTTGCCTGTTCTATAACATTTGATTTGATTTATTCATTTCAGAAAATCATTGAATTACTTTTAAACACAATTATTCAAACATAAATACATTTCATCATTCATTCATTCAGTTTCTTTTCAGCTTAGTCCCTTTATTAATCTGGGGTTGCCACAGTGGAATGAACTGGTAGCTTATCCAGCATATTTTTTTTACACAGTGGATGCCTCTCCAGCTGCAACCCATTACTGGGAAACACACATACACTTCCGTTCACACAAATGCACTAGGGACAATTTAGCCTACCCAATTCACTTATAGCGCATGTCTTTGGACTTGTGGGAGAAACCAGAGCACCCGGAGGAAACCCACGTGAACACGAGAAGAGCATGCAAACTCCACACAGAAATGCCAACTGACCGAGCTGATGGTCAAACCAGCGACCTTCATGCTGTAAGGCGGGAGCATTACCCACTGTGCCACCGTGCTACATATTTCATCATAATCAACAAAACATCTACAAATCTGTTCATTCATTCATTCATTTTCTTTTCGGCTTAGTCCCTTTATTAATCCGG
>CAIGQQ010028340.1:41690-66519 GCA_903798035.1 Danio albolineatus | reverse complement strand
ATTATTATTATTATTATTATTATTATTATTATTATTATTATTATTATATTTGCAATCAATCCTTTTTTAAAATCTATTATTATGCAGAAATATGTAGTGTGACATTTAAAGATCATGTGTTTAATATCTGAATATAACATTCAGATGAAAAAAGTTTAAGTTTAATGATATTTTCAATAACATTATGCAGTTTAAATATAATGTTTGATTTGTAAAGATGAAAAATGGGCAGGTCTTCATATCATAGTCCACACCCACATTATTAATACAAAGCACATCAGATACCCAGGGCATTTATTTTTCTATGATTTAGGTACTCCGGTAACATAATTATGATATGATTCATCATTCAAAACAACATAGTAGGATTGTGTATACTTATTTATACATTAATAAAAAAATAATAGAAGCTAAAATCTGAAAATCAGCATGGAGAGGTATTTATTGATCCTCATAATTATATCAGGTAAAGCAAACTTAACCGTCACACAGAATGCTGCTTTAGTGATATTGAATGTTACATTGATTATATTACTGTGTCATTTTAATATTTCTGTTTTTATTTTTAATTGAAATGGCTGTAGTTGTGAAGTGTCTTCTCTTACTTCCAGGTGTGTTTGCTGACAGGATTGGACCAAATGACAAAGATGCAGTTAAAACCAGTAAAGAAGGAGAATCTGTAACACTGAGCTGCTCATATGACACACAAAGCAATAATGTTTATCTTTACTGGTACAGACAATTTACTAATAGAGAACCTGAGTATTTACTATGGAAAGGAGCTCGATCATATGGAGGAGAGAATAAAATAAATTCACGGTTTCATCCGACAACATCCCAAACCTCCACTGAACTCACTATTACTGATGTAACTCTGTCAGATTCAGCTCTCTATTATTGTGCTCTAAGAGTTGGAGCCCAGTGATACAAAATGCCTGAGAGGCTTTACAAAAACTCACATACACCATTATTGCTTTAAAAGTCAGTAATCAAACACGTATCATACCACATTTATATCTTTAGTAAACCACTGAGACAGTAAATTACAGAATGTGGAAACACCTGCTGAACATTTCTGAAGTACAAGAAGTGAATAGAGAAGAAAGGATATGACATCAGACTAGAAGGACTAGCTGTGTGTGATGTTTAAATAGTTACAATCAAGTATTAAAGTTACATTATTCCAAAGCTGAATTTTCAACTGCATGTTACTGTAGCTCAAAGGATTGTGTGAGTACTGTATAGTGAAAAACTCAAACCATCTGAGTACTGTAAAACACAATAAGTTGAGGCAACTCAAATCGTTTTAGGAAACTGATAGCTATGATCCATTTGAGTTAATAACTAATCTACATGAGTACTGTGAACTTACTCCATTTAAGCTGAAGTAATGAGGCATTTAATTAGCGCATTACCTTCAAAACTGAGTTCAAAACTCTTTTCAAATGAGTAGAATTAACTTTCAGTAAATTTTGAGTTAACGCCACTCATTTCATTTGATAAAGTTAACTGTTGGCTTTAACAGTGTATATATAATACATACACGTAAAAACTTAAAATTCAACACATTTTCATTTCTATGTAGAATGTGCCAAAAAAAAATTTAAAAGCAGATGACCACATTCTGAATGACCCTTCTTGTAATTTTTGTTTTGTAATATCATCTTTAGTAAGGTATACATTTCTTAATGTATAATGTGTGTAGTAAGAAAGTTTTATATAAATCAAAGTTTTAATAATAAAAGTGGTTTATCCACCACAACAAACACACATACATACATACTTACATACATGCGTACATGCATAAGTAAAGCAGTGTTTTTTTAGCATAAATATGGAGAGATGTAGTGTTTGTTAAAGTCATAGGACTACAATAGTCATTAAATACGTTTTAAAAAGTCAATGTTCTCCTTCAAATTATTTGACATTTTTTTATTTTTCCCCCCAATTTTTTTTTCTCAATATTTTTACATTTTCTTTTTTTTGACATTTTAAATTTTGTCTTGTTTGTTTACGTATTGGTTGATTATTGGTTTGCAGGTGTGATGTGTAGTTTAACTATATCTTGAGTTTTCTTGACTCTAACTTGTGTTTCCTACACTCTCAGAAATAAAGCTACGCAAGCTGTCACTGGGTGGTACCTTTCTAAAAGGTACGCATTTGTACTTCAAGGGTCCATATTGGTACCTCAAAAGTATATATTAGTACCCACAAATTTTAAGAGGAACACTTTTGTACTTTTTAGGTACTAATATGTACCCTTGAGGTATTAATAGGGACCCTTTAGGTACAAATGTGTACCTTTTGAAAAGGTTCCGCCCTAATGACAGCTCGTGTACCTTTATTTCTGAGTGTATGCGACCTGATGAAGACCATATAGGTTGAAATGTTGTCCTGTTAAATTTGTCTTTTGAGAGCTAAAGTGGCAGTGTGCCATTTTTTTTAATTTACTTTTTCTGTTGACCATGTGATGTCACAAACCACACCCACATCATTAATAAACAAGTGAGATGTACTCATCATTCAACTAAGGCTCAAAACATTAATCTGAAGAGATCTGATCAAAAGCAGGAACATGAAGAAACAACTCCTATTGGTTGTCCTAACATTTTCAGGTAATGTACTTTATAACAAGCTTAGTCATTTAATGAGTTTTAACAGCTTTTTGAATGTAATCTTGCGTTGTCTAAACTCCTTATATTCAGGTGTGCTTCCTAACAACATTTGGCCGAAAGAAGAAGAAGTGACAGGCAGTAATGAAGGAGAGTCTGTGACACTGAGCTGCTCATACAGTTCAGCCAGCAATGATGTCTGGCTTTACTGGTACAAACAGCATGTTTATAACGCAGAACCTGAGTTTCTACTGTGGAAAGGTGCTCGAGCACAGAATCAGCATCAGAATATACCAGATCAGCGCTTTGAATCTACTACATACCAAACATCTACTAAGCTCTTTTTAAAGAGTGCATCTCTGTCAGATTCAGCTCTCTATGTTTGTGCTCTAAGAGTATTAGCCCAGTGATACAAAATGTCTGAGATGCTTTACAAAAACTCACACACAAAGTAAAAATGACTGCAAACCACAGTTAATCTCTTATTACCCACACAGATCATATATACCACAATACGGTAACATCTGCACTCTCACAATTACAATGGCATAGAGAAGATCAAAGTAAATAAAAACTATAACATTTTCAGTACTTGAGTCATATGATTCTTCCTGTAATTAAGAAAAAATATAGATTTTCCATATATTCTATGACAATATTATCAAATTATCAAAAGAAATAAAAATAATAATAAAAAAATACTTTAAATACAGTAATGTAATATATAATGTTCTATTATTCCACAATAGAAATTAGATTAAGTTTAAAATAAAATATTAAATTTGATAGGTGTCACTCGAATTGTCCCACAGCTTAATGGAAGAAACGCGCAACAAATTGGTCACTTCACTGAACAACAGTCACGGCACAATGACACATCCGTATCTCAGCTGGGTCCGTCATGTTTTTGGGTCCTCTTGAAACATTTCCGTTGTGTTATGTGGATGTTTGCAAGTGTTTTGACCAATTTGCTGCGTGTTTCTCCTGTTGTTTGTGTTTTGACCAATTGGCTGCACGTTTCTTCCGTTGTCTGTGTTGTGAGAATTTGCAACAGGTGTGCTGTCAAATTGATGAAGATCGTTTCTTAATTTGCTGGTGTTTTTTGTTATTGCATGTGCTTTCTTAAATTGCAGCACGTTAAGATCTCTCGGCCACCGTACTTACCCCATTGGCAGATTATGTTGCTTGTTTTAAGAAAAAACTCACTTAATTTTGGCTAATTATTTCTGAAAACAAGACAATATGTACACTTAAGATTTTACTTAATTTTTAAATATTTGGACTAAAAACAAGACAAAAGCTTAACTCTAAGTAAAGTATTTTTTGCAGCCTGAATATAGAGATGGAAATATATTGTTAACTTCAACTATTAAAAATGGAAAAGTAAAATAACAACAACAAACAAAAAGATAATCTTGAAACACTGCTTTGGCAACAAACAGAAATAAAGTTAAGATAAATCACTACATGCACTGAATTAACTCTAAATTAAAGCTAAACTGAAAAAAATGTAACAAAGATATTGTAAAAAAAATAAATAAATAAAACAATACAGGAGGGGTTTTCATAGCACTATCCACGCCCACATAATAATATCCAATCAATCGTCAGTTCACTGCTTCATCCAAGTCAACATTCAACATTGTCTGCAAACATCAAATCTAGATCATAGATTTAAAGAAGCGTCATGGACAAATGTCTCCTGCTGATTCTTGGAGCAGTATCAGGTAACTCACTGTTGAAGTGTTTGGACTCATAATGTTATGTGTTTTTCAAGTGTTTTTGTTAAATTCCAGGTGCACTGTCCGACAGCATTGGACCAAATGAAAAGGAAACTAATGTGATGAGTAGTGAAGGAGAGCCTATGAGATTGAGCTGTTCGTTCGAATCAAGCAGCAATTATGTTTTGCTTTACTGGTACAGACAGAACCCTGATGGAGAGCTGCAATATTTACTGTATAAAGGTGCTCGATCGTGGAGCTCTAAGGAAGATCATTCGGATCGCTTTCAGTTGATTTCAGCATATTCCTCCACTGAACTCAATACTGCTAAAGCGGCTCTGTCAGATTCAGCTCTCTATTACTGTGCTGTGAAGAGCCGTCTGTACAGCCCAGTGATACAAAGAGCTGAGACGCTTTACAAAAACTCACACACAAAGATCTTGCTTTGAAAGTCAGTAATCAAATGAGCATAAAACCACTTCTGGAAAACCACAGACACCTGCGGAACAAACAAGACTGAACTGAATGGGATCTAGTGGTATTTTTATGCAGTGAATTAATTTCAAAACCTCTTAATGTAGACTTTTCATAAAGTGATGACAGAAGTTAAATTCATTAACACATTATGAACTTTACAGTCAAGTCATTTCATAACTCACAACTAAACTCAATCAATAACGGGGAATGAAGAGAGTAAGAGATATTCAGAAGAAATACTAACAAAAAGGTAGACATGGGTGATATGGATTTAAAATGATATTTTCAGGTATTATTTGTGATAATTATCGTTTTGATGTAAACTGATATGTATCCACAGAGAAAAAAAGAAATTGTATATATATTCATATACACTCATTCATTTTCTTTTCAGCTTAGTCCCTTTATTAATCTGGGGTCGCCACAGTGGAATGAACCACCTAACTCATCTCTAATAACTGATTTATTTTATCTTTGCCATGATGACAGTAAATAATATTTTATCAGATATTTTCAAGACACTTATATACATCTTAAAGTGACATTTAAAGGCTTGACTAGGATAACTAGGTTAATTAGGCAGGTTAGGGTACTTAGGCAAGTTATTGTATATCGATGGTTTGTTCTATAGATGAATAAAAACTGCTTTTATTCTAGCCGAAATAAAAGACTTTCTCCAGAAGAATAAATATTATTAGATATACTGTGAAAATTTCCTTGCACTTTTAAACATCATTTGGGAAATATTTAAAAAAGAAAAGAAAAACAAATCAAAGGGGGGCTAATAATTCTTACTTCAGCTGAATATAATTTATTATTTTTTTATCACATTTTACTGGTATATTGTGAATGATAAAATGGGCAGATCATTGACAGATGATAAAATATGCATTATATTTCATAGCAATTTTGGGTTAAAAAAAACATCTAAGAAACGTCCAAACATAGAACATCTTTGCGAAAACAAAGCTAAATTTGGCCAGTCGACGAAAATCTAATAGACGTCAAAACAACTAGTCATCAAATAGACAGACTTCACGTGTAGTAATTTATTCTTGTCGATTTGATGACTAGTCTATTTTTGGACTATTGTTAGTCCAAATTTAATTTTCACTGATAGACCAAATTCTGCCTGGATTTAGCCAAGACGTCTAATTGAGTTAAGTGAAATAATTGGGTTAAAAGTTGAGTAAACTCAAAAATGTCATAAAAATTGTTGCCTTAAAATTTTAAGTTGAGTCAACTTTGTGTTTTTTTTAACAGTTTGACAGTCCATTAGATGTCCTTAAAACAAAAATAATGCTTGCTGGGATATAAATGAGTAGCTAAATTAAATAAAAAGCAAACAACAGTTACTGAAACGTCAGACTTTTAAAAGTAAGACACATAAAAACAAAGTATAAGGAAAGAGAACAATGAGCTGCTGTTCAAGATCAAGCTCCTCCCAGTCGATGTGACTGTATTTAAAACAGACTCAAAGACAAGCTGAATCAACTGTTCACTCTCATTAGACAAGAACTCCTTCCTGTCAGTTTAACAGTACAGTTATTATCATGACACACTGCATCTTATTTCTAACCTATTTCTGGGGTGAGTACGATCATTTTGAGTCCCTAAACGTACTTTATTACAGCATGCAGAATATTAATGAATATTGTTTTTAATTGTGTTTCAGGCTGTGATTGTGCTGAGAGTGTTGATCAGAATAAAAGAGTTGAAACTGCTGTTGAAGGAAGATCTGTGACCATTAACTGTACATATAAAAGTGATGATCCTTCCCCATACCTGTTCTGGTACCAACAGAAGATGAACACAATCCCCAAACACATGATGACGATAATCACTACAACTGTACAAAATGACAAAGACTTCGATGAGAAGAGATTTGGTGCAAAACACGACAAAACTTTAAAATCAGTTCCTCTGCTGATCCAGGATCTGCGTGTGTCTGATTCTGCTGTGTATTACTGTGCTCTGAGGCCCACAGTGACAGGAAACACACCAGCTCTATACAGTACAAAAACCTGCTACAATGAGACATACTAGAGGGAATATAGAGAAAGTGGAGGAAGACAGTGAGAAAGAAGCTGTATCTGCCAGAAAAACACAAAAACGGCAGATAGCACCAAAATCAAAACACAGACACAGATTCCATTTCTTTACATTGTGTAAATTTGTATGAAAAAAAATTTCACAAAAGATTCTTAAACAAACACTGAATAACTTAGTGCAGTACAGTAGATTTTGTCACAAGAGGGCAGTGTTTAAACAAATTCACATGGAAAAACTGAGGTATCAAATCTCATACGAAGTACTTGAAAATATGAATATAACATTTTTCCTACTGCAATAGATAACATTTTCATGTTTATAATAAAGATAAGAAATTGAATGAAAAACACTATTTACGTTGTTACGTCTTTTTAGATGTTACTATTAAACTAAGGGTATCTGACATAACATAATAATTTAGTGTATGACAAATGGACGGAGAAAGAAACAACTGAAAACCAAATATCACTGCAATTATTTATTGCCCATACTTCCAGTGAAAATATATTGTACAATGAAAGAAAAATATTTACAATAAATAAAGAATTACCTGTTGGAGAGGAGGTAGATAGAGGTGCTTAAATCAAAGAAATAAATACAACAAAACACACTACCTGTATTAATCAACTAAACTAAATATCAAAAGGAAAAACATGAAAAGAAACATCTTCAACATACCAAACGTCTTAACTAAACTACTCTAAATAAAAAAACAAAACAGAACACTCTCCTGAACCTAATGAACTAATACAAAACACGAGATCCTGAGTGTTGTACATGTATATCGCGTGACTTGCTCATGCTCACTCCTACACCCTCTCCGAGGTATCACTCAAAAGCATCAGTTAACTGGACAAGTTCACAAGCAAACACATTGCAATTTCAAATCTCAGAACATAAGCGCATTAAGTCACAAGCAAAGGAAATACATTCTCTCAGACTAGTCCTCGCAAGAGAGACTGTCCTCATTGAGACCCAGAGAAAGAGTGAGAGCGAGAGAGAGAGAAAGAGATCGCTATTGCAGTTTGAGCTCGGCTTTTAAACGCTACGCTGACCAGCGATTGCTGGCGCGAACCCAGCGTCAGCGACCGACGTCATCAGCACAACATGCGGATCCTCCAATGCCGTTCGTACCTGTAACACACACGTAAAGCGACACACCCACACATAAACGCAAATACATAACCGCAAAAAGTGTGATCTGCAGGCGAATGTAACATACGTTATAACCATATTATATGAAACATCAGACTATAATACCCATTTTACAGCATTTATGCATTATACACTTCATATATAAAACCCTCATGAAAACTATTTTATATAAAACGAATTATCTATAAAATGGTGTTGTTATCTAACACATCAGCTAAATGTAGATTATGAACATCAGCAGGAAGTTCAGTCATCAAGAGTTGTGTCTGTGTGTATGTGTGATGTGCAGACTTAAAGCTCAGAGTGGCTCAACAGAGAACTGAGCTGAGCTTCATCATGGACACATGCTTTATACTGACTCTCACTCTGGCTACAGGTACACAGAAACAGTATTGATTAATTTTTACTTGTTAGTGAAACACTATATGCAAATTTACTTAAAAACTTAAGCAAAAAAACTTAAAAGGCTTTTGAAATTACATAATATTTCTGTAAAAGAAATATTATGTGACATCTTGGAGTGTTTTCTGTTTTGTTTTGTTTTTTTATTGTTGACAGGTTTGGTGTGTGGAGACAGCATTGAGCCGGATAAAGGGACAGAAAAATATTTGAAAGAAACAGAAAGTGTCAAGTTGAGCTGCTCTTACAGTACAAGCAGTGAATATGTTGTGCTTTACTGGTACAGACAGTTTAAACATGGAGAGCCTCAGTATTTACTATGCAAAGAAGCGAGAGAATTGGGTGATGATGAAGACACTTCTGATGATCGCTTTCATTCAGCTTCATCATATTCATCCACTGAACTCACTATTACTGATGTGCGTCTGTCAGATTCAGCTCTCTATTATTGTGCTCTAAGAGTAGGAGCCCAGTGATACAAAACATGCAACATGTCGTACAAAAACCTGAAGCTCTTTTCTCTTGAACTCATCAAGAGAAAACCACAATCAAAACCTCAATCTAACCAATCCTGAATGTAATAAAAAGCGGTTACATCTGCGACAGCTTGTTCTAAAAGTAATGCAGTGTGTGCAGTGCACAAATTTGTTTCAAATAAATGATGAGCCTAATTTTTTACTGGTTAATTCATGTTTATGTTAAAAATATTTCCTTTCATGTGCAGGCTTTGCTTTCTTTGTAATTGTTATGCTCATGCCCCCTCACTGAGGTTTTACCTGTATCTTGATCTCCGAAACAGCATACAGACAAATGATTTAAGCAACAAAGCAAAAACTACAAACACTGATCAAAAGTATGTATGCATATTACAATATTAGTATATTGAGTTTGAGTGCAGCTCAGGCTCCTCCCAGCAGGCAGAGCCGGTGATATGAACTCACTGCTGCTTCAACAGATGCAGAAAGAGGAAGAGGAGCACAACATCTCTGCAGATTCTTCAACACTGCAGAGGAGTTCAGCTCCATATAATGGCTTTCTGGAAAAGTGGCATTCTGATCATAATTATATATATCAAGGGTGAGTAATTGTCAAATACTGATCATTTTTGAATATATTTTGAGTGAATGTTATTTATGTGTGTAAAGTGCATATGTATTTTTTTAAATAATTATTTTGTTATTATTCTAATAATAAAATGATTTACATTTTTTTTTGTTATTCTATTTCAGGATGTGACTCTCAGGACAGAGTTGATCAGCACACAAAGGCTCAATCTGCTTTTGAAGGTGATACTGTAACCATTGACTGCACATATCAGACTTCTTATACAGCACCGACTCTATTCTGGTACCAGCAGAAAGTCAATGGAGTCCCCAAATACATGCTGAATAAATTCTCTACAACTGGACAGACTGAGAATGAATTTAATGAGAGATTTAACGCAACTCTCAGCAAAACTTCAGTTCCACTGACAATCCAGGATGTGCGTGTGTCAGACTCTGCTGTGTATTACTGTGCTCTGCGGCCCACAGTGACTCAAACACACTCAACACTCACACAAAAACACTGTGAGCCTCTGATGTGACGTGACTTATGTAAATCTTTATACTTCATTTCACTTGGATAGATTTTGCCACAAATTAATTAATTGGTTTGTGAAATCCATACAAAACAACACGAATTTCACATTTAAAATGTGTTCTCTCTTTTTTTTTTGTAATTTTCTTTTCAATTATGTTCATCATAGTTCAGTAGCAGCGACTCCACTGAACCTTCAACAACCAAATCAAACCAAGAAACACCACCACACATCGCTGCACCATAGAAAAATACATATAACGAAACAATCAAAAATGTTAAGCGCATGATAAAAACTAAGCCTACATAAAATTAGATGATGCTTTTTAGAATATAGTGTTGCTCTTTGCCAATACTGTGATCAAGTCTACACCAGCAACTGTGTCATTGTTTTTATGTTTTATTCTTATTTTATGTTACAAATGTAATAGTACTGGCCTTAAATACAACACTGACCAAAAAAAATGTTTTTATGCAGAAGTCTGAATAAAATCGGCTGTTTTACATCACTACAATAAAGAAATGTTTCACCTGTTTTATATATGACATTGCTCTGTTTAACATTGTTTTATGAATAAAGAGAAGCAAAATATGTGTTGTTGTTTTTTTCATTTAATTACAATGGCGAGTAATCAAAAATGACATTACATCTGTATTAGTCTTAATTATTTTTGTTAATATTTATAACACACTGTTTTGTTCCATTATTATTTGCACTGACAGGATGTTTTGGTAAAGACTCTGTTTAAAAAAAGAAGTTAATTTAACAAAATATTTGAAGAAAGTTACTTCTCTTACTTTGCAATGCTTCAAAGACCACAGGAGAGGGAGATAGAGAGATAATCTAATATCAACAATGATACAGCATGTACTATGAGCTCCGCTGTTGTATACTACTGTCACCATTTTCTTGGTGACTCAAAAGACAAGCAGTGCTTTCTCAGACTTATTGCTTTCTCTATTTGACTCATCTGTTGTTTAAAGACCATCCTGAATCTTTCATCTTGAAGAACAGACAGTGAACCGTTCATATTTGGATCACTTATACTAGGTATGTGAGCAAACAACAGTTTGGTTTTATTTCTACACAATAATGCTGATTTTCACACACACATATTTACATTTTAAAATGAGAAACATGTACACAAATAAACAGAAAAGGCCTTCCAAAGGAAAGAGACTGAAGAGCTCAAAGTCTATACCAACAACTGTTTCATTGTATTTATGTTTTATTTTATGTTACAAATATATTCGAATTGGCCTTAAACATGACTGACAATAAAAATACTTTTATCCAGAAGATGGAAATATTTTCTTGTACAACATACCAGAAACTTGATCAAAAATGGGTAAATAATCTGTTGTTTTTCATCACTACAACATAAAAATGTTGAGAGTTTTAAAGCACTGTACACTCTTAAAACAAACGGTTCTATATAGAACCAAAAACGGTTCTATCGAGCGCTTCATATATGGAACCCCAAAAAGGTTCTATATAGAACCATTTTAAGGGTTCATTAAATAGAACCCCAAATGGTTCTTTGAATTCAAGTTAGATGGTTCTATTTAGAACTATTTAAGGGTTCTTTTTTTATTATTGAATTATTGTTACTTATTAATGAATAAAAAATAAAACCAATCCAGACAATTCAAATTGTTTAAATTTATTCAATTCATTATACAAAATATTTTTTAAAATATTTAAAATTGCACCTCTGCATACTTTGCATTGGACAGCAGATCTACCTTAACAGTTTAATGGCATGTTACAATGTAATTGAAATGATTTCACTTTTCTAAGCTTTTTTACTGTTTGAACAAATACAGAGCTTCACTTTCACACTAGTCTAAAATGAAGAGAAATATATCACAATGCAGATAGAAACAATACACAAACAATCAAAACATCTATTAAATAACACTACAATTTCAAAAAGTGGATGGTACCTGCATGTATTGGTCATCACAACATCCATTTTTATACATAATTTAATAAAAAAACATTACTAAAACATTGCAAAATGATTAGACAAAACACTGCAAACAGCCATTTCACAACCTGTAGCATGTCCATGTCAGTCAGCCTCTCTTATAAGGTAAATAGTTTTGTCCATGGGTGGCACAGTGGCTCACTGGTTAGAACTGTCACCTCACAGCAAGCAGGTCACTGGTTCGAGTCCCGACTGGGCCAGTTGTCATTTCGGTGTGGAGTTTGCAAGTTCTCCCAGTGTTCTTGTGGGTTTCCTCTGGGTGCTCCGGTTGACCCCACAGTCCAAAAGCATGTGTACGGTATAGGTGAATTGGCCATAGTGAGTGAATGTGTGTAGATCTATGAGAGAGTATATGGGTGTTTCCAAGTGCTGGGTTGTGGCTGGAAAGGGCAGATTAGTTGGTGATTCACTCCACTGTGGTGCCTCTGATAAATGAGGAAGTTGAAGGATAGCGAGTGAGTGTTGTCCATTGTAATGCTGAAACTTCAAGCCTTGGTGGAATCAGGAGAGCTGCTGAATCCTGGATGGTGTAGGACCTTTGGATTTCTGTAAAACAATATTTTAATGTTGAGTACTTTTAACCAATTAACATAAGTCATCAAATAGAATTACAGTTATAATTAATACAATTAAAGTGTGTGTGTGTGTGTTTGGGGCAAATAGTATGTAATATAGGGAGTAGTTACCTTCTGCGGTTTCCGCTGCTGGTGCAATGAAACTGTCATGGAGCACTTCCTTCTTTCTGTCCCTTTTTGGGCCATTTCTTTTAAAGATGTTTCTGTGTTCTTCACCAAGTTTTCTAAGCAGCATCCTAAATGCAAAAAACATTTTGGTTACTTCATGTGTAAGTTTCCAAATTACATATTTTCAGCAATACAAGTTTCTTAAAGTCATCATGGACGCAAAACTATTTGGCACACAATGTAACAGTGTTTACTCACAAGCTGTGGCACTCCAAGAAGAAAAAACTGCTCCATTAGTTCTGCAAACCCCTCCATAATCTGTGCTCTGGAAAAGGGTGTTCATTCGGTTCTTGACTTATGAATATCTGGTGTCGCATTCCAGGTCCATCACAATCTGAGGTAGAATAACAGCATTTTAGAGTGTGTAAATATGAATTTAAACCACAGAATTAATCTACCTTTGGCATCAAATGTATTGAACTGAACTTGCCTTGTGTTAAGTTCCTCAGAGTACAGTTCACTTCCTTTTCATCCCATTAATTTGTTTCATTTTGCAAGATGATAGATGAGCTCACCACTGAAATCCTTTCATTTTTAAATTTGTTTTGCAGACATTGCAACAAGGTATCCTGTAGGCAAATTTACACTTTCTTTTAAAACATATTTTCTTTGCAGGACTTTTTAATAAGCAATGACCTTAATATTCTCACTGTACAAACAGCAGCAATAAGTAATAGAACATTTTTGTGATAAATATATTTCAGTACACAACAACCAAGTCTGACATATGCATATTATAAAATACAATATTTACCAGGTGTCCTTGTTGATGATAATTGTGTCACAATTATGGATGTAACGCATGTCCTTCTTTAAGCTGGGATCCTTCCTCTTCAAAGCTATTTGTGTCCTGCAGCCCAGGTTACAATACAATGTTAAAGTCTTTTATAATATTCATTTCATAATAATTAATACAGTTTGTTTAGAATTAAAAGCAATAATACATACCGAGCACAAGATTTACGATGCAGTTCAGTGTCCAGGCTGTTTGAAGAAAAGAAAGATATACATTAAAATATGAATTTTAAACTTATTTAGCACAATATATACATATATGTAGCCTATATTTAACAATGTTCAACATTTCACAATACATTTAGCCTGCATGTTTGTATGTCCTTCATAAATAACACCTGATCTTTAATCTGTGGATTATTAAAATATGTTTTGGCTTTGAAAGGTTTTAATAATACCCTTAGCAATTATTACTATAGCGCGTGCATAGACTCGGGCGGGCGCGTGCATAGACTCGGGCGGGCGCGAGCGCGGCATGTTCCCTTGAGGTTTTAATGCAGACTAGCCGGCGTGTACACTACTTTACAGAGTTTAGCCCGAGTTAAACTGGGCTAAACTCACACACGAGCAAGCTGGAAGTACTCGTTTGTTCAAGGTTGGAGATAAAAACTGCACGAAAGCGGAAATCGGCTCATATGAAGTTACCATTAAAAGAGCGTGCACGCGCTTCACGCTGCCTCTCGAAGCTCGCCTTCAAATAACGCACCTGTTTTATTGTTATTGATGTTTTAATTAATACTGACAAACAAATAAAGCGAAACTGTAACTTATTTCGAACAAAAAGCAGAGCAAAGTCAGCTTGACACAGATTCCTGAACCGAAGGCTGACGACAGAAATCCATAAGAAAGTTACAAGCACAGTATTAATCCATATTAACGTTACCCCTTATTCAGTCTATCACCATATAAGACAAGGGAAGAGAAACATTACCCCGTAATACAAAATATTTCATTATTATAGTTTTAAAAGAGTAATAACGTACCTGAATGATGGAGCTGCAAAAGCGGAGTTCTCCTTTTCAAAAATTAACCGTCACTCTCCAGGCTCGTCACCACCAGTCCACAAATGAATGACGTCACCAGAGGGCTTTTTCATGATTATTAGTTTAAAATAATTTATTAAACCATAACAACACACTGTACAGTCTGAATAAACTGGTTATTTAATTAATTTCACAAAATAATTTGTCAAAAAATTTAAATATTAAGCATATATAAATATTAGTTATTTGGTAATGTACAAACCTGTATGAAACCAAAATCCCATCATACATTGATTAGGTTTTTGACCATAGCAGTCATTTTATTCGGTTTTGACTCAAAAAGCTTAGTCTCTCTGTGTTATAGCTTATTATTATTTATAATCTTTACTATATAATTATGTCATAAATCTCACATTATAGAACCATTTTAATCAAAAAGGTTCTTTGCACTCAAAGGGTTCTAAATAGAACCATTTTTTGGGTAAAAGGTTCTACTGGCCAAGTATAGAACCCTAGGGTTCTATATAGAACCTCAAGGAACCTTTTTTTTTAAGAGTGTATGACATTGCCGTTTAACATTTTTTCATCAACAATAAAAACGAAATGCAAATTTTTTGTAATTAATTACAAATCAAAAATCGACTTGAAACCTTTATTAGGGTAAATGATTTCAACATTTAAAACACACTGTATTGCATATTTATTATTTGCATTGACAAGGTGTTTTGCATTAAAAAGACAACAGGTCAGTATGAGCTGTGAATATTAATCGGTCTGATCATTACATTTACTGTTACTTCCAGCACTACTAATTTGGATCGAGCAGAATTTAATTTGTAGAGATATTTGATACCACAACAGACAGAATTTGTGTGTATCAGACTCTGTTGTGTATTACTGTTGAGCTCTGAGGCCCACGGTAAGAAAACACTCAAAAGTCATCCCAAAAAACATGACAAAGAAATCATTAAATCAGTGGGCGTCACTGCACAGGCATTGAATAATAGCAACAATTCAAAGTCAGGCAATATATTTGAAGATATATAAATCTAAAAATTTACTTCTCTTAGTTTGCATTTCTATAAAGCCACCATGGGAGGGAGATAGAGAGATAATCATACAATATATTAAAAATGATCATCTGACAGTGTTATGAGCTCCTCACTTGTATACTACTGTTACTATCGTCTTAGTGACTCAAAAAGAAAGCAGTGAAACAACAGTTTGGTTTTATTTCTACATGATAATGCTGATTATATATACATACACACACACTTTAAAGTGTACAAATAAAAACAGAAATGGCCTTCCAAAGGAAAGAGACTGAAGAGCTCAAGCTCCTCCCAGTCGATGATGTGACTATTTAAAACAGACTCAAAGACAAGCTGAATCAACTGTTGACTCTCATTAGACTCAGAGTTCAAGAACTCATTCCTGTCAGTTTAACAGTACAGTTATTATCATGACACACTGGACGATACATTACATCTTATTTCTAACCTATTTCTGGGGTGAGTACGATCATTTTGAGTCCCTAAACGTACTTTATTACAGCATGCAGAATATTAATGAATATTGTTTTTAATTGTGTTTCAGGCTGTGATTGTGCTGAGAGTGTTGATCAGAATACAAGAGTTGAAACTGCTGTTGAAGGAAGATCTGTGACCATTAACTGTACATATCAAACCAGTGATCCTTCCCCATACCTGTTCTGGTACCAACAGAAGATCAACACAATCCCCAAACACATGATGACGATAATCACTACAACTGTACAAAATGACAAAGACTTTGAGGAGGAGAGATTTGGTGCAAAACACGACAAAACTTTAAAATCAGTTCCTCTGCTGATCCAGGATCTGCGTGTGTCTGATTCTGCTGTGTATTACTGTGCTCTGAGGCCCACAGTGACAGGAAACACATCAGCTCTATACAAAAACCTGTTACAATGAGACATACTGTAAGAGGAAAAGACAAAGACAGTAGAAAAAGACAGTGAGAAAGAAGATTCACACAGTAGATTTTGTCACAAGATGGCAGTGTTCAAACACAAAGAGAGAGAGAGAGATACACTATAAAACACAACTGCAATATTTACTGGGGGAAAAAACTGACTATCCTTCTAGCGGCACAATACATTAACGCCTGTCACAAAAAGAGAGAGCAGACCAATTAAAAAAAAAAATAAATCAGTGATGTGCTTGCAAACAAGCAAACACACGCAGGCACGCAGGCACGCACGCACACACATAGAGATGATTATAATTGAATCATTGTAAATATAACGATTGTTACTGTTTTTATTTTTTTATTACTGTTTTATCCTTAGATGTTGATTGTTGGGGCGCCACGGTGGCGCAGTAGGTAGTGTTGTCTCCTCACAGCAAAAAGGTCAGTTGGCATTTCTGTGTGGAGTTTGCATGTTATCCCCGTGTTCGCGGGGGTTTCCCCCCGGGTGCTCCGGTTTCCCCCACAACTCCAAAGATATGCGGTACAGGTGAATTGGGTGAGCTAAATTGTCCGTTGTGTATGTGTGTGAATGAGAATGTATGGATGTTTCCCAAAGATGGGTTGTGGCTGGAAGGGCATCCGTTGCGTAAAACAAATGCTGGATAAGTTGGCGGTTCATTCCGCTGTGGTGACCCCGGATAAATAAAGGGACTAAGCCGAAAAGAAAATGAATGAATGAATAAATGTTGATTGTTAAATGTACAGTGTTTTCTGATCTGTTATTGTTTTGAATGATATGACGATATACTGAATAATATTATGATATACTGAATAATAATATGATTTACATGAATAATCTTAAGATATACTGAATAATATTATGATGTACTGAATAATATTAAGGCGCCACGGTGGCGTAGTGAGTAGCACGTTCGCCTCACAGCAAGAAGGTCGCTGGTTCGAGCCTCGGCTGGGTCAGCTGGCGTTTCTGTGTGGAGTTTGCATGTTCTCCCCGTGGATGCGTGGGTTTCCTCCGGCAGCTCCGGTTTCCCCCACAAGTCCAAAGACATGTGGTGTAGGTGAATTGGGTTGGCTAAATTGTCCATAGTGTATGTGTGTGAATGAGAATGTGTTGATGTTTCCCAGAGATGGGTTGCGGCTGGAAGGGCATCCGCTGCGTAAAACTAATGCTGGATAAGTTGGCGGTTTATTCCGCTGTGGCGACCCCGGATCAATAAAGGGACTAAGCAGACAAGAAAATGAATGATTGAATGAATGAATAATATTATGATATATTGAATAATAATATGACATACTGAATAATAATAAGATATATTGAGTAATAATATGATATACTGAATAATAATATGTATTGGATAATGACATATTATTTATATTTTTGTTTAATTATTATATGTATATTTCTTTATTTTTTTATTTTAGAGAGAGTGTGTGTCTACGTGCAGTGACAGCTCAGAGACTGAGAGCCTCAACAGAGAACTGAATCTCATTCAACATGAGCACATGCTTTATACTGATTCTCACTGTGGCCACAGGTACTGTATTTACTGAATTATTAATAAAACACTGTACAGAGATTTACTTTTTTTAAAAACTAACCTTAATGGCTATTTTACATATGTATTTTTGTAAAACATGCTGTGAAATGTATTAGCGATATTATTTGTGAAAACTTGAATTCCACAAATAGTTTTTTTTTATGATTGCTGACAGGTTTGGTGTGTGGAGACAGCATTAAGCCAGATAAAGGGACAGGAAAAACCTCTGAAGAAACAGAAACTGTCAAGTTGAGCTGCACATATAGTGCAAGTATTGAATATGCTGTGCTTTACTGGTACAGACAAAATAAACATGGAGTACCTCAGTATTTACTACGCAGATATGCTCGATCATGGATTCATCGTGAAGACACTTCTGATGATCGCTTTCATTCAGCTTCATCATATACATCCACTGAACTCACTATTACTGATGCACGTCTGTCTGATTCAGCTCTCTATTATTGTGCTCTAAGAGTAGGATCCCAGTGATACAAAACATGAAACATGTCGTACAAAAACCTTCATCAAGTGAAAACCACAATCTATAGCTCAATCTAAACGACCCTGAATATATAAAAATGTGGTTACTGTACATCTGTGAGAGCTTCAGGCCTGTTACAAAAGTAATGCAGTGTGTGCGGTGTACGCATTCGTTTCCTTGTTTCGAGTAAATCATGAGCATGTTGTTATGTGTTTAGTTGTTATGAGGATGAGACGTAACATTAAGTGAGATTTTCTGGTGCTGGGTGAAATAATAGAAACAACAACAACAGATATGTGAAACAAAAGTAGTCATTTATTAAACAAAGACAGGAAACAATGAATATAAGAATTTAAATTAATTAGTAATTCAAACTAAAAAAACAGGATTGTTGCCAAAACTAAGAAATAAATCAAACAAATCGAACTAAATCCCAACCCACTAAACTAATTACGGAAGGAAAACATAGAAATTAAAACTGTAATCTTAATGTATGCGATGCTTAAACTAAACTACACAAACTACTAAAAACAAAACTACAGGGGTGGCAACTACTCCATAAACTAACAACAAAACACTAATCTAACAGAATTAATCAAGTTCTTGTAAAGTACTAAATGTTAGCTATTAGCAATGCAAAGACTGTTATCTGATGTGCTAATTCTCATAAAGGTTGTTCTACTTCCTAATAAAGGTAAAATAGGCTACACAACAATCAGCTTAGAACCAGAGATGGGCAGTTATGATACAAGCATGGGCGAAAAAATCTTTTTGCACATTGTCATTATGGGGTATTGTGTGTAGAATTTTGAGGAAATAAATTAATTTAATCCATTTTAGAATAAGGCTGTAACATAAAAAATGTGGAAAAAGTGGAGCGCTATGAATACTTTTCCGGATACACTGTAACTCATAATCCCCAAGAGTACTCTGTAATAAAAGAAAATCAGATATTTATCCTCATCGGAATGAATCATTACTGAGAGACTGTCCATCCTCTCATATTCATGTTTCAACTTCCATTTCTATAAATTTATTGTTACATCGATTCACACTGCTAATATTATAGTCATTACCTCCTCTCTCAATGGTCATATTTCCATCCAAAGTTCAGAATTTAACTTTGTTTCCATCCCATGGGTGCAGGCAAACTAAATCATTGCATACTGAGAAAATGGAATGAACATTGCTGCAATTGAAGAAGATGCAGCTCTTTATCAAAAAAAAAAGCCTCAGTATTTTTGGGATGTATGCTTCTGTTTCATTTTATATCCTAAAGTGAGCATTAAAAAAAGATGGAAGGAAGCTTACATGTATAGCAACTGACGTGCAAATTAACCCTACACAGCAAATTGTGAGGTGTTGAATTTTTGGTGTAAGCTCCTGTAGTGTTAAAATCCAAGTGTACATTTACTGTTTTTAACACTGATGTGGGTTAGATTGTGACGTTTAACAGTGTGCATTTCTGGTGTTACCTTTCCATACTCCTCATTGGTGTTAATTGTTCAGATTTGAGAGATGACATTCCTGTGTTCAGTAAAATTACTGATATATTTGTATTTGACAGTATTTTTTGCTGACTTTAACAGCAAATGTGCTGTTACACTGGAAATACACTGGCAAATTTGCTGTGTAATCTGAATCATTAACTTTAAAATAAAAATAAAATACATCTTCTAAGTGTTTGATATTTTACTGATCTAAAATAAGATTTATGTTCATCAGACGAATGGCTTTTTTTTTTTACTTCTTATCATCTGAAAGTAATGTTTGTGAAGGAGGAGGAACTTTGTGTCTGACATGATCTAATGTTGTCTGACAGACACTGGGATTCAAAGCATTCAGTCTGACTCTTCAACAATGCAGCTTCATTCACTTTTTCTCTTCTGTGCCTCAGCTGGTAAGTAAATTAACATTTTCCTTAATGTTAAAATTGTTGTATTAAAAATATCTTGCTAAAAAATTACAAATGGACCTGTGATATTTCAGCTGCTGTTTTTGGAGATGTCATCAAACCAGTCAATACAGATGTTTTTTCAGAGGAAGGATCCAATGTGACATTATCCTGCAGTTTTACAGCCTCTGGAGGTGCAGATTATCTCCACTGGTACCGTCAGTATGGAAGATCAAAACCTGAATTTATTGTACTCATCTATGGGTCTGCAACAAAAGCTGCGAAGTCTGATATAGATCCAAGATTTACAGCTAATATTCCAAAAAAAGAGCATGTGGATCTGCTGCTCTCATCTGCTGCAGTGTCAGACTCTGCTGTGTATTACTGCGCTCTGCAGCCCACAGTCACAGGAAACACATCAGCCCAATACAAAAACCCGATACAAGAGAGAAACAAAATAAGTGAACAAATCTATAGCAGAATACAAAAAACAAACAATGAAGCAAAAATGGCAGATTCAAACATGAATTAGACTATAATATCCTGTACTTTAATTAAGAAAACAAATACCTTCAATCTTACTAAACTACTGTAGGAGATGCTCTAGTTTAGTTATGCAATACATGCAGTTGACCATAAGAGGGCAGTAAAGGTGTTCAATATTAAACAAAACAATCCAGCAGCTTTTAACTGTATTCACAAGCTCCACCTTGGATCCTCATTATAAAATCAAAAGCAAAGCTCTCATATTCACTCATTCACATCAAGCGGTAAACATCGACCCATCATGTTGAACAGGATGAGGAATATATTTCTCTTTGCCCTAATTTTTGGTATGCATTTTCATTTATTTATTTATTTTTTACTCCAAATTAATTTCAGTTGCTTAAATGTTTAGTTGAACATTAAATATTCTTCAATCTCTACAGAGTGCAGATCAGAGGACAGTCTTTATCAGCCGGACAAACAACTGACTGAAGCTGAAGGAGGATCAGTGACATTACAGTGCAAATATAAAACTGATTCTGTGCAAGAAGATTTGTTCTGGTACATCCAGAGAACAAACGACTTTCCAAAATACATCCTGAGGAGAAGCAAATATGGAGGAGAAAATGGCACAGAGTTTCAGGAGAGATTTCACTCGGAACTTTCAGCAGATTCAGTTCCTCTGCTGATCAGAGATCTGCGTGTGTCTGATTCTGCTGTGTATTACTGTGCTCTGAGGCCCACAGTGACAAAACTCAAGTCAAACCACATACAAAAACACAAACCTGCATTTGATGCTTTCTTTCCCCAATAAAAACATCTCAAGTTTAAAAGCTACAATAAAGTGATACCAAAGATAAGTCAAATGAACTGTAAAAAATTCAACTTACTAATCGTTAATTCAGTTTAAAATTGTTAGTTAGGTAGACATATTTTTGAGCTCAGAGTTGAATTTCCTCATAAAAATGATTCAACTGCATGTTTGGAACTGTTTCTTCATTAAAAGTCAAAAATTTAGTTGAGGAGACTTTAAATTTTGTTTTCTCCATATCTTCAAAAAATAAAAAGTTGAGTGAACTTAAAATTTTAAAGCAAGCGGCTGCAAAGAAATGTTGAGTTTATTAAGCTTCAGTGTTTGAAGTTGTGCCAAATTATTCCGTAAAGTATAACTTTAAGTATGACTTAAACCAGCCTTTTCGGTCAACTTAAAAAAATTATTTGGCATAACTTCAACCACTGAAGCTTAATAAACTCAAAATTTCTTTGCAGCTGGTTGCTTTAAAATTTTAAGTTAACTCAACTTTTTATTTTTTTACAGTGTATAATGCAATCATTTAATATAGAGAATGTATCCATGTGTCAATTTATTCTCTAAAATGCTGGGAAAGATGCTATTAAGGTCACTGAAATTGTATCATTAAACCAATTGTATATTAATTGAATTGCTTTATTGTCCATTTTAATCATGCTACAGTATTTTCTTTATTTTACAGTTTTTTTTGTTTTTGTTTTTTTACCAAATTAGAATTATATATACCCAAACATTGATCTAATTAAATGTTGGATATGATGCACTGCTGTTGTGAGTGGTGAATAAACGGTTCTTTAAAATAAACTAAGGCCAAAATAACTTATCAAAGCTGTCAAACATATATTTATATCTGTACAATTCTGCTAAATCATTCAAATTTGGATCATTTCAACTGGACAATGATATTCTTAAATAACACCTATGTTATATCTTATCTCTTTCCTTCTTGACATCTGAAATTCAGGTGTAATGTGTGTCAGAGAGGAGGAACTCTTGACAGATCTTAAGACATGATCCAATGCTGTCTGACAGACACTGTGAGAAACTGAATGGTTTGAATCAGAGTCAACACTTCAACAATGAATCTTCATTCGCTTATTCTCTTCTGTGCATCTGCTGGTAGGTTATTTACAGATGTTTGGTTATTTATATTGAATATATTTATTAACTAATTAATAATTCTATTTCCCCAAATACTCAAACTTTTTTCTTTTTTTTAGCTTCTGTTTATGGAAATATCATCGAACCAGACAAAACAGAAGCTGTTTATGTGAAGGGTTCAGATGTTAAACTATCCTGCAGTTTCTCAGCCTCTGGATATGCAGACTATGTCTACTGGTACCGTCAGCATGGAAGATCAAAACCTGAATATCTTGTACAAACCATCAGTAATTCAAATGAAGCTCAGCCATCTCTAGTAGATCCAAGATTCACAGCTAACATTGAAAAAAGAGACAAAATTCATGCGAATCTGCTGCTCTCCTCTGCTGCAGTATCAGACTCTGCTGTGTATTACTGCGCTCTGAGGCCCACAGTGACAGGAAACACATCAGATCTATACAAAAACCTGACACAAAGAGGCCAGAGAGAGAGAAAACACAATTTCTTTACATATGTGAGCCTGTCTGACAATGTCAAAGATTTATATCACATACAATTAGAGATACTAGCCTATGGATTCACCTTAATTTAGAAAACAATGCAACACTCATTAAAACAACTCTCCAATAATTAGCATGTGTAAAATGCACTGTGGTGTTGGTACAGGTCTGCCACAGGATGGCAGTGTTCACATATTTTTTGCTGATATATGGTATTTCTAAATAGTATTTAAGTATCAAACCTTTTTTACAATATACAGTACAGTACATTGTAAAAATATCTGTTAGTTAGTTTCTGTATTTTTTTGTATGTTACAATTTCTGTACTTTTCCGTCTATTTACGGTTGTGAATTGGATTACAGAACCTTGATCTTTTCATGTTGAAACAACAAAGTGACTTTTATTGACATTTTAGTAGCTTGAGATAATATAATGTATATGAAACAATGTATTGAGAAATAATTCTGTAAAATAACAGAAAATGTGCTGGCAGTTTATTACAAGCTTTTTAGTGTAATATACAATACCAACCCTGACAATATTTCCCTTTAGACTAATAAAATTAGTTAATAAAAGTCACTTCCAAAACAAAACAGTCTAATAAAAACTCTAATAAAAGTTAATAAAAGTCAAACTTTTGAAGGTTAAAAGTTGAAGAAAGACCAAGGCTCCGTAATGAAACCAGAAATCATAAATAAACGGGGAAAACACAGCCTAATCTCATGAGAAAATGTAAGTATTTTATGTTTTGTCAGTTTAGTGGCTAATTCGTACGAATTCATAAGAGTTCAGTTGTACGCAAATGAAGATTTTAAAAAGGAGGCGTGACACATAACCCACCCCTAACCCAATCGTCATTGGGTGATGAGAAAATCGTACTAAATTGTAGGAATAAGATCACACAAATTCAAACAAAGCCACTAAATCAAAAATTATGAATCACATAATATGGAAAACTGCTCATTTACAGATCATTTTTAGTGTAAACAGAATCAAACCAGAAAACCGTGACCACAGAATCGTGATACAAACCAAACTGACAATTTTGTATTATCTACTTACAATGCTAAATACTTGTTAAACTTGATATAAACAAGCTTTTTATTATTATAATTCTTTATAGCCTTTATTTTAGCAGGAGAAAGCACATTATGATTAAAAATGTATTCAAATGTTCACATGGGCTTAACAAAACAGAAAAAAACAATACATCATTCATCCATCAAAACACACAATGACAAATAAAACTAGTCAGAACATCTACAGATCAATGTTTCAAATTCCAAATAATTTACAATCTTTTTAAAGGTTTGTAGTGAAACCAACTATTTAATCTTTATAACTACTCCATATACTCTATTCCTCATATGGAATAGCTGTTCATGTTATGTAAAAGCATGTTATATAAAGCTTCTCTAAAAACTGGTGGTATTTAATGCAGATAAATCAAAATCATCAACAGCATAGGGAAGTTCAGAGGTCAGGAAGTTTGTGTGTGTGTGTGTGTGTGTGTGTGTGTGTGTGTGTGTGTGTGTGT
>CAIGQQ010028340.1:0-41680 GCA_903798035.1 Danio albolineatus | reverse complement strand
GTGTGTGTGTGTGTGTGTGTGTGTGTGTGTGTGTGTGTGTGTGTGTGATGTAATGACTTACAGCTCAGTGATCGAGAGTCTAAACAGAGAACTGCGCTGATCTTCAACATGAACACAAGCTTTATACTGATTCTTACTCTGGCCACAGGTACAGTATTTACTGAATTATCAACACATCTGAGATCACAATAGTAAAGCAGCACTAAGGTCAGGTACCGTAACTAACTAACAGAGGCACACAATCATGATCAGACGATTAATCAATTATTTAGTGCAAATTATAAGCACTATACTGTGGTTAACTTTAGTTTTCCCACAGTAAAAAAACTGTTTAATTGTGTTTTTGTTGACAGGTTTGGTTTGTGGAGATGGTATTGAACCAGATAAAGGAACAAAAACAACCTCAGAAGAAGCAAAAACTGTCAAGTTGAGCTGCACATATAGTGCAAGCAGCAATTATGTATGTCTTTACTGGTACAGACAGTATCTCAATGGAGAACTACAGTATTTAGTGCGCAGATATGCTCGATCATCGGGTGATGATGAATATACTTCTGATAATCGGTTTCAGTCGGCTACATCACATTCATCCACTGAACTCACTATTACTGATGTGCGTCTGTCAGATTCAGCTCTCTATTATTGTGCTCTAAGAGTTGGAGAGCCCAGTGATACAAAACATGAAACATCTCGTACAAAAACCCGAAGCTCTTTTCTCTTTGAACTCATCAAGAGAAAACCACAATCAAAACCTTAATAAAATATGTGGTCACACCTGTGAGATGTTCAACGAAGCCTGCTAAAACAAGTTATACAGTATAAGTTCATATCACATGCTACTCTGTTCCTTTTCATCACACACAAATAAACTAAACAGGGCTCGCAATATTTCTACACTTCTGGTAGTCGTTCGGGCAGGCAAATTTGGTAGCCCAAATAAAAAATACATTTATTACAGTACATAAAAACAAAAACACACATTCACTAAATAAAAATGATTTAATGGCACTTGTTATCGGCTATATATTCATTTTTAAATAACCAACATTGTATTATTTAACTTTTGTTTAATTAGTTTTTTTAAATAACCAAAAAAAAAAAGTTAGGAGAACATTGTAGCTACAGTATAAAGACATTCCAATATGTTACAGAGTAGAAATAAGTGAAGGAAGTAAACAGTGGGTTCATTTTCATTTTTTTGGGTAACTGCCCCTTTAACAATCCCTTTAAGTGCAAGTCAAAAAAATCAATGGATATTTCCTTTTACAGGCTGACAGTCAATTGTTTATCGATTCTGTTGAATAACAGCAAAAAGACTTATCCTTATTAACGTATAACGTGTATTCTATCTATCCTAAGCACATGTGTCTGTTCTGCACGCATGTTTTTTTCGCGCATACTCGCATAATTTAGAAATGAACATTTTTCCATTACAGTCTGAATGACTAATCAATGTATCTTGATCTTAATATTGAATAATTGCATAAAGATTTTTATTTTTACTTTTGCATATCTTAGACAGGCCTAACGTGATGTAAAACGTCCTGTTTATGAACCCAAAGAAAGACACATCCTATTAAACTGTACAGTTCTGTACAATTCTGAGGTATGAAATTAATGTGTTTTAATGATTATTAATGTTTTTTTATTGTCCCTTAGTAAATGTCATTTTTATTGTTGAAATTAGGCTATTTGGAGCTGGCATGTGAGGTAACGGAATGAATCAGGATGGTGATTGAGAACCGGGTTAGTAACTGTACTGCAGTGTTAGTAACTATAGTACGGACCGGGTTTCGGGCGGCTGCTGCAGACACTATACCAAAGTTGGAGACCCGGGGCTGTTTCAGACTACCAAAAAGCTGAGGACTGGGGCGGGGTGAAATTATGGGAGTTTGCACAAGAAATAACACAATGGGAGGGTGGTGGGAGATGGGTCTGAAATATGGGAGACTCCCGGGAAAAATGGGAGTGTTGGCAGGTATGCACAAGAGAACACTTTTTAAAAATAAGTTTAATTAAAATAATGTCATTTTTTGAGTTTTAATTTAACATGCTGTTGCAAACATTAATTTAAGCTCCTTTTGTGTGAATAAGATCTGCAATCAGATGTGCAATGGAAAACTTGATAAACTGTGCTTAAATATTTGAGAATTTCACTATAAAACATTGTAGTTTTAGTGAGAAACTTACTGACAAATTTCAAGAATTGACAAGATTCAGTCAATCAGTCAACAAGAGTTTAATCAGTTTGTAAACAAGATGTGATTTCTTTTCATTTACAGTACATTTCCTTTACACTTGAGCAATTCTCCTCTATTCTTAGGGAATCGAACCATTTTAGCAGTGGGTGGAGATTATTCACACTGCTGAGAGTGAAAGAGTTCAGTCAAACACTGTTTCTGCATCACTGACTCTATGAAGACAACATGTTTCTCTTCACCATCATCATACAGCTTATCATAGGTAATAAATAAAATTTACTTATTTAAAATAAAAGGTTAAATGCAAATAAATTAGCAGCTTTGCAGATCTGTTTTTCAATTTCTTTATTAATTGGGATTCTTTCCTTTTCACAGGAACTTCTTCTGCTGATGAAATACATCCCCTGTCTTCAGACAAACATGTAGCTGAAGGTGAAAATGTGACTCTGTCTTGTAATTACAGCACCAGTACCGGCAATGTTAACTCTCTCCAGTGGTATCGCCAGAATTCCAGAGGAAAACCAGAGTATTTACTTTCTGTCACTGAATATTCAAACAGCTCTGAGTCTGATCTTCGTCTGTTTTCAAACGCTGTCAAAGCCCTAAAGCGTGTGGATCTGCTGCTCTCCTCTGCTGCAGTGTCAGACTCTGCTGTGTATTACTGTGCTCTGAGGCCCACAGTCACAGGAAACACACAAACACTGAACAAAAACCTACAACACAGTATTGAGTTTGTATTTTTCTATTTGTATATCGTATTAATTCAGTATTGAGTTTGTATATTGTGTAAAGGATAATGTATAGTCTGTATGTATGTAATATGTGAAATTATCTGCAAAGAAAACAAACATCATTTTTGGTAAAAAAAAATTTAAAAAACATAGTAATTTTTTTATTTGAGCTAGAGTATAGTATGGAGCGCAAATGTATAAAATGTCGATATTGTGGCCACAAATGAAAATTTTTTTAACTATATTTTGAGCATGTTTTATTAATTTGTTAGCTAGTTTAAAGTACATTGTGTGTACAATTGAATCATTTATTTCTTTAGTTTTCTTTGTTTGCTATTTTATGTAATTTTTCCTGGTAGACTTGTACAGTCTCTATTTTTAATGAAAACAATATTGAGTTTAAGCTTAAGATGTTATAATCTTAACTTTATAAACCTGTATCGGTTATCTTAAAGTCCACAACAACTTACAGAAGAAATCATCTACTGTAGCAAAAAGACAAAGAACTGTAGCGACATATTAGTTATATTAGTATTTATATCATCAGAAGTCATTTTTAAGACCACCGAGACACAAAGAATGTGCCAGTTTGAGACAGAGTTTGAATTGTGACATGACAATAGTGCCAATTTTTATTATCAGCTTCAAAACAGTATGGATTATAGTAAATATTAGGATATATCAGAATGTTTCAGTAAATAAAGCAATATAATCTTATCAAAACAGTTGATACTTTTTACAATACTAACACAACACATACAGTACAATGTATATTGAGTTTGAGTGCAGCTCAGGCTCCTCCCAGCAGGCAGAGCCAGTGATATGGATTGACTGCTGCTTCAACAGATGCAGAAAGAGGAAGAGGAGCACAACATCTCTGCAGATTCTTCAACACTGCAGAGGAGTTCAGCTCCATATAATGGCTTTCTGGAAAAGTGGCATTCTGATCATAATTATATATATCAAGGGTGAGTAACTATCAAATAACGATTTATAATTTTATCAAATAATGATTTATATTAATCATATATATTTAAAATGAATGTTATTTATGTGTGTAATCTGCATAATTATTTATATTGTTGTGATTCTATTTCAGGATGTGACTCTCAGGACAGAGTTGATCAGCACACAAAGACTCAGTCTGCTTTTGAAGGTGATACTGTAACCATTGACTGCACATATCAGACTTCTTATACAGGCCCGACTCTATTCTGGTACCAGCAGAAAGTCAGTGGAGTCCCCAAATACATGCTGAATAAAATCACTAACACATCCGGACACACCGAGGGAGAATTCGAGGAGAGATTTCACGCAACTCTCAGCAAAACTTCAGTTCTTCTGACAATCCAGGATGTGCGTGTGTCAGACTCAGCTGTGTATTACTGTGCTCTGCAGCCCACAGTGACTCAAACACACTCAACACTCACACAAAAACCCTGACAACGCAAAAACATACAATTTATGATTTAAATGTTATTTTTGATCACATTAATTTATAGAGCGCATGATTTGATAAAAAAAAAACACAAATATAATTATTTAGTAGTTTCTTTTACTTAAAAGTTGACATAATCAAAAGATACATTCAATATTTCTGTATTTATTTTGATTATTTAGACTTCATATCACTCATGCTGCTGAAATGATATAATCTCCATAAATCTGCTTATCTTTAAAACTCATTTGGGAACGTAAAGCACTGTATGCATGTGTGCAACTGACTAGAAAGGCCAGAAGAGGGCGATGTACACTTAACATTAACATTTGATCAAAATCAAGTGTTTGCACATACAAGAAATTTGCTTTCATGACAGAAGTTTCCACAGTACAACAGGACGACAGGGACGACAAAAACAAAGGAGGATTTTTAAAAAGTAATAATAATTGAAATATAAAAATTGACAAATGTATGTACAGTATATGTATATTAATATTACTATTACTAATAATTGTATTGTATAGCAATACTAAATACAATTTAAAATGTCAACTATGTATAGCATTAAATAAAAGTGTATGTTATGAATAGTGTTGTTCCACAATTATTCTCTAGAGCTCTGTTTATGATCTATTCATCCTACATTCATTCATTTTCCTTTGGCTTACTCCCTTTATTCATCAGGGGTTGCCGCAGCAGAATGAAATGCCGATCCAGCATATGTTTTACACAGCACATGCCCTTCCAGCTGCAACCCAGTACTGGGAAACATCTATACACACACTCATTCACATTATGGCCAATTTAGCTTATTCAATTCACCTAATGCGCATGCCTTTGGACTGTGGGGGAAACCGGAGCACCCACTTCTTGCTGGTGGGCGACAGTGCATGTAAAGGTGAAGTTTGCATGCAAAGGTGAAACAAGTGACAAATAAACTAAAAAAGGATGAAATAATCAGCAATAGGCCAACATACACATACATCATAATTCATTCATTCATTTTCTTTTCGGCTTAGTCCCTTTATTAATCCGGGGTCGCCACAGCGGAATGAACCGCCAACTTATCCAGCATTTGTTTTACGCAGCGGATGCCCTTCCAGCCACAACCCATCTCTGGGAAACACATCCACACATTCTCATTCACACACATACACTACGGACAATTTAGCTTACCCAATTCAACTGTACCGCATGTCTTTGGACTGTGGGGGAAACCGGAGCACCCGGAGGAAACCAGAAACTCCACACAGAAATGCCAACTGGCCCAGCCGGGGATCGAACCAGCGACCTTCTTGCTGTGAGGCGAACGTGCTACCCACTAGGCCACCGTGGCACCCACACATACATCATAATAAAAAAGATAATCTTTATGATCAAATAAACTTTTGATTTCTCTTTTTTTGTGCGCTAATGTAGAAAAAAATCATGTTAAAGGGACAATTAACTCAAAACTTCTGTCATCATACATTCTGTCATTATTTACTCAACCTTCACTTGTCGCAAATCTGTTTGAGTTTCTTTTTCAAATAGTATGGAAGTCAATAGTTACAGATTTCCAACATTTTTATAAACATCTTCTTTTGTGTTCATCTGAAACAGGAAACTCGAAGGTATGGAATCACTGAGTAAAGCGAGTACATTTCGAGATTTGGGTGAACTATCCCTTTAATACTGAGTTCTCATCCTCTTAGTCTAACAGGGAGGTGGAGCATGTAAAGATCTGAAAAAGAGCAGCTCAAACTTTGCTTCTTACACTGCAAACATGAAGATGCTCTGTGTTCTGCTTCTGCTATTACTGATAGAAAGTAAGAATTTACTTATTATTAAATTTTTAATCAATGATATGAAGTTCTGAACAATGTTTTTTTTTTCCTTCTGATTATTTATGCAGCTGGGCACTGATTTCCTTGTAATATATTAGCATGAATAATTAATGGTTGAATTAATTAATGGTTGTCTTGCAGAGGAGACGTTTGCACAGTCAATAACACCGCTGGACAACAATGTAGTTAAATCTGAAGGACAAACAGTCTCTCTGTCCTGTAAATATGAAGGAGTTGTGAATAACCTGCACTGGTATCGTCAGTATCCTGGATCCAGACCAGAGTTCCTCGCATACATTTATGAACATGGAGCCACAAGTAAACCTCTTCCTCCTCGACTTCTACCTAAAGTTGATAAAAACAGCAATCGTGTGAGTCTGGAGATCTCTGAAGCTGCAGTGACTGACTCTGCGCTATATTACTGTGCACTGACGCCCACAATGGCAGGAAACTCATCTACACACTACAAAAACACAATGAACAATAAAACTTGCAGAAATTTACAAACTATCAACTATCACACACAAATGATTACATATGTTTCTTGGCAAACCATTAACAAATTTTCTAAAGAAATGTTGTTCTAGTAGTATCTCCAGGATTTTATCTATTTATTTTTTTATTTAAAAATAATTCTAATCAATTAATCATTTGCATGCGCCAGATGATGTTTAAAAGACTGCCAGCATTTTCCCACTGATTGAGACAAACTACAAATGTACATTACTGATTGATGCAATATATTAGCAGCAATATACTGTATAGATGCCATTACAAGTCAAAGTTAGTTTAGCGATTAATATTATTTATCAAGTCCTTCGCAGTGTACTGCATTAATAGGGCTAAGTGATATGACAATAATCTACTTTTTAATCTACAATAATCTGTTATTATGACAATAGTAAACAGTCATCTCATAATGCTACTGTACATATCATGACATAGAATCCTTTTTGTAAATTCAATCAATTAATATTTTATATATAGACCACATCTCTTTTAATAATAAAATAATAATAATTTCTTACATTTATATGGCGCTTTTCTAGACACTCAAAACCCTTTACACAATGGGGGGGATCTCCTCATCCACCACCAGTGCAGCATCCACCTGGATGACGCGACAGCAGCCATATTGCGCCAGACCGCACACCACCTGATTGGTGGAGAGGAGACAGAGTGATGAAGCCAATTATGATATGGGGATGATTAGGAGGCCATGATGGAAGGCCAGTGGGCAAATCTGCCCAGGATGCCGGGGTTAAACCCCTACTCTTTTTCGAAGAACATCCTGGGATTTTTAATGACCACAGAAGGTCAGGACCTCGGTTTAACGTCTCATCCGAAAGACGGAACATTTGAAACATTTAAAAAGTACAGTATATAAACTCAGAAATGTACTCAGTCTTTTTGATCATATTTCTCACTTTATTTTGCACTTTAGGGCAAATGTTTGATTGAAAATGCAGAAACATAAAATAAATAAATTTGAAGATTGCAGGTCCAACATAAAATAAAATATATTGCTACATAAAATGCAAAATATAAACATACTTTCAAGATTGCAACTTCCACATGATGCTGGTATTGTTGTGTCTGTCAAAAACAAATCGTAGTAAATAGTACGAATTCATACGAATTAGCCACTAAATCAAAAAGTTTTGAATTGCCGTGAGATAGCGTTGCTATTGTCATATTGCACACAGCCTTCCGCTTTCATTCACTTTCTTTTCGGCTTAGTCCCTTTATTAATCTGGGGTTGCCACAGCGGATTGAACCACCAACTTATCCAGCATATTGTATGTTTTACGCAGCTGATGCCCTTCCAGCCACAACCCAAAACTGGGAAATGATGCATTAATAGAATATTTAAAAATGTTTTCATTTTATTTTTTTCCTATGCTGTGCACATTATTTTAATGGATTATATAATTCTTCTTTTTATTTTAGTTAAGGACTACTGTATATGCAGAAAAAATTATGATCTTTATGATTTTGTATGTACCTAAGGATCTTATGGTAAATGACTGCATTTAAACTGTGTATATATGACAAACAAATTTTGCCATCAAACTGTATAGGAGGATGACAGAGGAGGAGTTGAGCTCACGGATCAGAGACGATCTTGTTACATTTGCTCGAGTGTTCAAAGCTGAGTTCTGCTGTAGAGACAAACGCATCAACAATGACTCTTCATTCACTCTTTCTGCTCTCTGTCTTCACACGTAAGTGTGCTTGTGTATGTTTTAAGTGCATTTGCATTAAAAAGCCCAATATGTGATCAATAATTTTCAAATTTTAATGAACCTATTTAATAGAAAATGTAGACATTGAACATTAACTTACATATTTAGAATAAGCAACATTTAATATGATGAAATCCTATTGTTAATTTCATGTAAACTATTTCAAATCACAATAATAAAAAAAATGTCATTATTTGAAGCTGTCATTGTTTTCCAGGTGTCATTTTTGGAGATGAAATTAGTCCTGACAGCAGTGAAGTGTTTGCTGAAATGGCTTCAAGTGTTACTTTATCCTGCAGTTATTCGTCTGCATACAATCTTCAGTGGTACCGTCACTATCCTGGATCAGCTCCTCAATATCTTGTGCTCATAACAGATGGTCTAACAGAGACAAAAACTTCTGAAGTAGATTCCAGGTTTAAAACTAAGCTCAGAAAAGAAAAACAAGCTGGAAAAGAAATCAAGCGTGTGGATCTGCTGCTCTCCTCTGCTGCAGTGTCAGACTCTGCTGTGTATTACTGTGCTCTGAGGCCCACAGTCACAGGAAACACACAAACACTGAACAAAAACCTACTTCATAAATGACACACAGATCACTCCTCTGCTATATCTTGAAGCATCCTGCCCATTAAAATGGAGTATGTGCATTTTGTATTTATTGTGTGAAATTAGTTTAAAAGTACGTAATTATAGCAGAAATATTGCATTACAAGTTAAACAAACACACACACACACACACATATATTTATGTGTGTGTGTCTGTGTGTGTGTGTGTGTGTGTGTTATATATATATATATATATATACTGTATGTGGGTTTTTTTACATTCCTTTGGTGATCAGGTGTTCGTGGTTGCTACTGGTATTGTTATAAAGTAGAATAAATGTTTGAGATTAATTGTAGTTGCGTTAAATGTGACAAAAAAAAATACTCAAAGTCTAATCACTCAAATTCAAATACTCAATTTCAGAACGTCATATTCAGTCATTGTCTGACATCTCCAGCAGGGGTCAGTATTGCTGTCTTGATGTATGAATAGATCATCTGACAGTATTAAAACAGTTAAAGTAGAGCTCAGTGAGAGAAACCTTTAGAGTTTCTGAGAGCACAGTTGAGTCCATTCTGTTCTTTTACCTCAGAGATCAACTATGTGTAGATGGGCTTTTATTTCCCTGTGTTTCACTGCACATTATTATGGTAAGTACATTTATGTTTCTTTCAACTAGAAATGTTTTACAGTACGTTATAATAATGGAATGGTTACGTTTGCTTTGCTTATAATTTATGTTAAAGATCCACTTTTTCTATGTATTTCTCCAGTGTGCAGAGGACAAGACAGAGTTGAACAGCCTTCAAGCGACATAACTGCAAATGAAGGAGGTGAAGTTATTATACGCTGTAATTACAGCACCACTGATATAAATATATCTCTCTTCTGGTATAAACAGCTGCCAAACAGATCACCAACATACATTCTGAATCAATACAGCGCTGAGGCTGACTTTAAGGAGAGATTCTTTGCAACACTGGACTCCAAAGAAAAATCATTTCCACTGACAATCAAGAATCTGCGAGTGTCAGACTCTGCTGTGTATTACTGTGCTCTGAGGCCCACAGTGACAGGAAACACAACAACACTGAACAAAAACCTGAATCATTTCAATAACTCTTGAACAGTAATATGTGTGATTATGCATTTTAGAAACATGATAAACAACCATAGTAGCAGTACGGGTATGATATTGTTTTTTTTCACTCATTTTAACTTCATACTACTGACATTACTCACCTTTACGATATAAATCATTGACTAAATGTTGATTTAAGAACAATTCTTTTGTCATCAAATGGTGAAACTGTTTTACTGCCAAAATAAACTGCATCCCTAAATACTAGCTTTATAGTGTGCACAATGAAATAAAAATCATGTATGCTGATAATCGGCTTTGTTTAAAGTATAAGGATGCATCGAAATGAAAATTACGTCGCAAAACGAAACTTCTGCATGCATGCTTTGTAATAATTAGTTCTCATTTTAATCAAATAATTAAAAGTAATTTTGTAAGACTTTTTTAGATTTAACTTGATAACATAATTTATGATGATTTAAAAAAAACATAAGCCAATAATATAACATTTTATTGAAAGTAAATATTTATTGACAGTGAACGAGTTTAAAGGCATCATTTTACCAGCATGGCCATGACATCACAGTAGTACTATTGCAAGCAGCAGGAACAAATATACTACATAGAAATGTCATGCTGTGGGCATACTTTGCTTTTCCAGTGAGGTTCCTGCATACACTAAAAAAGCAAAAAATAAAAAGTTTTCTGAATAAACTAAAACATTGTTAAACAAAACATTTAACATTAAACATAAAAACAAAATTGTAAGAACTAAGAGTTTAAAAAAAATATATGAGTTGTATGGTCTTCAGACCCTGTTTGTTTACTCATAAACGTGTGCGTGATACGCTGGCTTTTAATTAGGCCTGTCACAATTTTTTTTTATGCGATATACTGCACCAAAATATGTGATAATATTATTGTAGGCGAAGCGGTGGCGCAGTAGGTAGTGCTGTCACCTCAAAGCAAGAAGGTCGCTGGTTCGAGCCTCGGCTGGATCAGTTGACATTTCTGTGTGGAGTTTGCATGTTCTCCCTGTGATCATGCGGGTTTCCCCCACAGTCCAAAGATATGCAGTACAGGCGAATTGGGAAAGCAAAATTGTCCGTAGTGTATGAGTGTGAATGAGAATGCATGGATGTTTCCCAGAGATGGGTTGCAGCTGGAAGGGTATCAGCTGTGTAAAACAAATGCTGCATAAGTTGGTGGTTCATTCCGCTGTGGCGACCCCAAATTAATAAAGGGACTAAGCCGAAAAGAAAATGAATGAATGAATATTATTGTCATATTTTGCCACTCATAATATAATGCCAGAATGACAATATTATGTTCACAATGCAATTATGCTTTCAAAGAACACATAGTATTTTATGCTTGAGAATATGTCATTTAATTAAAGTAATTTTAACAATACATTAGGTATTGGAATCAGAACAGGAAAATGCATATCCTAAATAGATAAGAATAAATGTTAACAAAAAAGGGCCAGGTAAAAAGTATAACAGAGGCTGCGACATCAGCTACACCCACATGAAAATATACTATAGTAATACATAGTGTAATACTATGGTGTTTTTTAAACATACTGACACCTCCAATAGAGACAGATATGTTGCAGATATCAGCTAAAATGTTGCTAGAATTTTTTTTTTTTATGTATGGGGATATATATTGCATCACTAAAAATGATTGATGTCATGTTCGTGTGTTGTGCGATAAGAGGCCTACTTATAGTTTTAGGTTGGTTGAACTTTTTTTTTTTTTTTTACACTTTAGATAAACATATGTGTCCATGAACCAAACATGCAGACAATCCCTATATAGTACTTCAGCCAAAGTAAGAGGAATAAATCCACATTACTTTCTTTCTGTTACTCTCTAAAGCAGGGGTGCCCAAACTCAGTCCTGGAGGGCCAGTATCCTGAGTTTAGCTCCAACTTGTGTCAACACACCTGCCAGGACATTTCTAGCAAGCCTACTAAGAGCTTGAAAGCCCAGGTGTGTCTGATTAGGGCTGAATCTAAACTATGCAGAACTGCTCTAAAGGATTCATGCCATACAAGAGAATCAGTAATCAACCACAAGAGGGCGCTATGAATGACAATACAGAACACTACATACATCTGATCTGCCAAAGATCTCCAAGAAAGAGGCAGGGTTTAAAACACTGATGTGATCAGTGTTCTACTTCAAGACTGTTTGACAGCAGAAGAAACACACAATGATTCTCCTTTCTGGCATTCTGATTTCTGCCTTTGCATGTAAGTATTGAAGCATTTTGTGATTTGAATCTAAGCCTGAGCAACCAGATTGTTTTACGTTGTACAGTACTGTATGTTGATAATATATGGAAATACCTTAATTCGATGTATTCACCCGTTCATAAAAGACTTGTTCTACTCCTCCAGATGCAACATATGGAGATGAAATTAAACCAGTCAAAGCTGAGGCGTTTGCTGAGGAGGGTTCAAGCGTTACATTATCCTGCAGTTATTCATCTGCAAATAATCTTCAATGGTACCGTCAGTCTCCTGGATCAGCTCCTCAGTATCTTGTGCTCATTCCAGAAGGTTCTAAAGATGATTGGAAGTCTGATGTTGATGACAGATTTACAGGCAGAGTCACCAAAGATAAAGAAAAGCATGTGGATCTGCTGCTCTCCTCTGCTGCAGTGTCAGACTCTGCTGTGTATTACTGTGCTCTGAGGCCCACAGTGACAGGAAACACATCAGCTCTATACAAAAACCTGACGCATGTAAAACAGCATAATTATACCTCAAATCAGAAAACAGAATCATATTCTCAAATTGCCATCTCATATGTTTTCCATCAGACATTTGTTCTTAATTGTTTTTTTTAAATGAGATGTATATTTATACTATATGTAATATTTACACAAACTCCTGAAGAATGCTGTGTGATTGAAACATTACTGTATAAAACTGGACTATGTATGGGGTAAAGATGTAACTGTGTATGAATGTCTCTTTAATGTTTAACATTGGGCATTAATTTTTATTTTTCTATATAAACCTTTTTTTTTTATTTCAGTAGTATGAGGTTAGGGCGGCATGGTGGCTTAGTGGTTCACACTGTCACCTCACAGCAAGAAGGTTGCTGGTTCGAGTCCTGACTGAACCAGTTGTCATTTCTGTGTAGAGTTTGCATGTTCTACCTGTGTTGGCGTGGGTTTCCTCCGGGTGCTCCGGTTTCCCCCACTGTCCAAAGACATGCAGTATAAGTAAATTGAATAAACTAGTCTATGTGTGTGAATGAGTGTTTATGGGTGTTTTCCTGCACTGGATTGTGTCTGGCAGGGTATCCGCTGTGTAAAACATATGCCAGATTAGTTGGCAGTTCATTATGCTGTGGCATCTTCTGAAATAGAGACTAAACCGAAGGTAAATGATGTATGAGGTTAACTAGTCATTTATATTTTGTGACAACATATATCTCTAGATCACCAGCATTATCATCTCTTATTCTCAAAATGGCATGGACAGGCGCTATTTTTACTCTCAGTTTGTTGTGTAGTATGAAAAGTCTTGAATTTTAGAAGGTATTATATAAGAAAATATAAATGGGATCATTTTAGGTCACTCAGAAAAATGTGTCCACAAGGTGGCAGGGTCTCAATTTCAGTGTTAGAACTCTTTGTGATATTTTATAAACAGATTTTGGGAAGAGCAGGCACAGATGTTTTGACAATTGAAGACAATTCAAATGTAAAATTGTCCAACCTCCATTATCTCTTGACTTCAGGATCCTTCCACCATCCCGATACCTCTCCTCTAAAACCAATCTCTACTTAAACTGGGCGGGGGGGGGAGTGTTCAGAGGCCAGGCTAAACACTTTGCTCGGACCCAAAGATTTGAGTTACTAATAGGGCTGTGCAATATGGACAAAATAATCACATTGTGATTTTTTTAACGAGTATTGCAATTGCGATTTTATTTGCGATTTTGGCAACTGTGTTTGCTTTTTCAAACAAGCTGCATATATACATTCTAAATGTATTCAGTGCACAAGAAGTGCATAACAAAACATTTCACAATAAAATAACAAAGTATTAAGTTTAATAAATAAAACTGTTGTAAAGATGTCTTAAAAACAGACAACAAAAAATAAAGATAAACTAACCTCAACTCCAGTCATAACAATAACTAAAAACTAACGTAAACCAAAACCACCAACTCGGTTCTCCTGCTCAACTTCATCGTTCGCGGAGTGAGCTCTGATTGGTTAACATCTTTCTCCCGCTCAGCTTAGCTGTAATTCCCTGGTGCGCTGCGTCAGCTCTGATTGGTTAACATATTAAAATCATGCGCACAAGAACGTGAACAAAAATCGAAATAAATTAATAAATAAAATTGCAGCCTTTGTGATTTAGAAATTGCATGTGCATAAATCGCAATTTTTTTTTGCGATTGCGATTAATTGCACAGCCCTAGTTACTAATGAATGTAAAACAAAAAAAATGTACTGCAATGATTTGATTTTGCTTTCATTTTCTAAGCTGTCGTTAATTTTATTTGCACAGCCGCGAGAGCGAGAGACATTAATTAATTATTTATTCTAAACGATTCTTTACTAAAAAAGCTTTATTTGATTAAAAGTAAATAAAACTTTACTAAATACTTGGTGGACGAAATTATCTAAATTGGTTGCAGAATGTTTGTACACTATTAGAAGCGGCTAATCAACTCATTTGTCTGTTTTTATTCATTTTTTTCTGTCATTTAGTTCTCATTTGCTGTATATTTTATTAATTTGATGACGTCAACATATTACATATTTCATACACCAAAAATGATTTAGCAATACTGTACAAAATGTCATGCCAATAAAGCAAGCTGAACATGAATGAGAGATAGGGGAGCATATTTTACCAGCCAGTGGTGCACATGGCTCCTGGATAGCAAAAAAGTAAAAGAAATAGTGGAATTTTAAAAATGTATTTCAACAGTCTTTTTAACTTTTAACCTATTGAAAAGAAAAGGTTTAAAACAGATCCTTAATAAATAAAAATAGTGTTAATAGTCATATGTTTTGTTTGTCGCATATAGTTAACTATCAATGTGCTGTGGGTAAAGGATGTGTTTCAATCCGGCTACCACCGCAAGCATATTTCAAACCTGTGGGAAGCACTGAAACATTTCAAATATTTTAACACATATTTTATTTATAACAGTAGCTTTTTATGTGGAGGGTCTGATCTGCTGGAGATACGGTAAAATAATTACGGTAAAAAAAAAACACGTAAAAACTGTACATATACTGTAGGAAAGGTATAACAGAAAACTCTAGCTGTTTTAAAACCTTGACTTTTCTAAACCACAGTAAACCTTGAAACTAATCCTGGCTAAAAATTGCTTAATCCTAGCTAACTTTTTAAACTTTCAGAAAATGCATAAATCTCAATTTCCAAAAAATGACACATGACTGTGTGGTCCAGTCAGTGTATCAAATGTGTCTTTGTTTATGCTGAAAAATCTAAACACAATGTTTGTGTCAGAAATATAAAAATTCAGCACTAGGGGGAAGCATCCTTCAAAAGTGCTGTCAGCAGAGTGGCATTACAAGACTCAGATGCCAAAGTCTTCAATATCAAGAAAAGAGCAGCAGAGAGGGCACAGAGAGCTATACAGTACAGACAGAAACACATTCATTTGAAAAGGCAAAAATATCCCAATTATGGAAAAACTGGTCATCGCTACACTTTTCATCACAGCACAGGAATTTGGTAAGAAAGATTATCATGTACACAGTAATAAGTATTTAATATATGATTTGTATGTAAATGAATGTATTTTTCAGTATGCAGGGGACAGGACAAAGTTGAACAGCCGTCAAGAGAAATGACAGCAAATAAAGGAGATCCAGTTACTCTGTTGTGCAATTATTCTGTCACGACTACAAATGCTTATCTCTTCTGGTACAAACAACTACCAAACAGATCGCCAACATTCATGCTGAGTGCATTTACAGTTGGCAAAGGAACTACTGAGGATGAATTTAAAGACAGATTTAATGCAACACTGGATAAAACATTAAGAACAGTTCCTTTGCTGATCCAGGATCTGCGAGTATCAGACTCTGCTGTGTATTACTGTGCTCTGCAGCCCACAGTGACTCAAACACACTCAACACTCATACAAAAACAAGGCACAGATATCAGTTTTAAAACTCCCTCTGCAATCTGTTAGTGGTATTATCACAGAATCATACAACATCCTAAAACAAATGTCAGACTCTCTTTCCTGTACCTGGAATAAACTTGTAAACTTAGATCAGTCACACGATATTAAATCATATTAAATATCCAGACTCTATTGACATTTCAGGTCACAACTCAACTTTCTCACACTGAAGCTAACTATTTAATTTAAACCTCAGCTTAATACTTTTGTTCTGTCAATAGGCCTACAGTACTATTTCAGGATTTTTGCAGGTTTGCAAGTCAAGTTTAAGATTTAAGACCCTTTTAAGAGCATTATGAATTAAACTTCAGACTTACTCAGGGCAAAATGCTTTTTTTTTCTAATGGCCAGTGGAAAAGGATTTTTTTTTCTCATCCCATTAAAATTCAAACATAGTAATTTCTTAGCCATATTCTGTTAATAATGTGTCGAAACAAATAAAAAAATTCATTATTCAGCATATCTTTATTACAACATAATATAAGTTATATGTTTTAAAGCTTTACATGGAATCATGCTTTACAAGGCCTATTTTTATAAGACACTTTAAAAGCTTTAAGACCCCGCAGACACCCTGTACTTAGATAAAAAAGGGTATTATAGCGCTGCAAATGTCATTAGTTTAATCCTCATTCACATTTGTATTTTTTCTTACAGTTGCAAATGCTTTCCCTGATATAGCGGAGCAGAAACGAGGGTTGTTGACAGTTTAATCACACAGACAGCAGGAAGTTCAGTGTGTAAAGATACAGAGACTCACAGTAACACAGATCTACAGCTCAGAGAACATCTATACACACACCTGATCTGACCTGTAGACATGGAGAAACAACTGATGCTCATTTTAATTCTGACTCCAGGTACAATAGCACTCTTCATTCATTACAGTGGGGTTAATGAGATGTGCTGAGGTCATTTTGTGTAAATCAATGATAAATAATATTTCTGTGTTTCAGGTGTGATGACTGCAGATCAGATTACGCCAAATAAAGAAGCTCTTACTGTAAAGGAAGACGAGACTGTGACCCTCAGCTGCTCATATGATACAAGCAGCAGTTATGTTTATCTTTACTGGTACAGACAGTATCTTAATGGACAACCTCAGTATTTAATATTTAAACCTGCAAAATCAGCTACTGTAAGTGGAAATCCAATTGATCGTCGGTTTCATTCGACTACATCAGACTCGTCCACTGAACTCACTATTAGCAGTGTATCTCTGTCAGATTCAGCTCTCTATTACTGTGCTCTAAGTGTTGGAGCCCAGTGATACAAAGTATATGAGAAGCCGTACAAAAACTCGAATTAATTTTTTACTTTGATGTCAAACCACATCACAACCACAATCTAATTCACTAAATATAATTTTACTAAAGAAAACACCTGTGTGTGGTCACAGAAACAGTAATGAAAAGGAAAAAACCCAGAAGAATCCTTCCTAAACTATAATACATCACAGCCATCTAGATTTTACTAAACATAACTAATTAATATCTCCTCTGTAATTAATGCCTCGATTAAGTCTGCCTAAGACTTCCGAGTATTCCAATAGATTTTATAATAGATTTTACTTACTGTTTATAGTAAGGCAAAACAGAATCTGCTGATATTTTTTGCTGATTATTACTTTATCTGATTATTATTTTGTAAAAAGTCTGGGGATTTATGCGGAATGATTTTGGGAGTACCGTAACTTAAAACTTAACATATATAATAAAAAATAATATCTTTTGAACTTTTAATGTTTACATTGCAAATCCAATTAGATCCACTTATTTGGTAAACAAAGCAAGTTTCATTTAACATCTACTAATAATATATCTCACATTAGTCAATAATATTACTGAAATTAATTTAAAATCTGATGAAATACAAATTTAATAAACACAAAAAAGACAAGCATGTACACAAGTAATTAAATAGACTCAATGATGGGCTAAAAATCTGCAGACTTCTGCATACAGATTCCATGTGGGCCAACTAATAATCAGTAATCAGTTACACACAGTTTATGCATGATGACGGGATGTGATTTTCATTCATTTTTCTTCTGCTTAGCCCCTTTATTCATCAGGAGTCGACACTGCAGAATGAACTGCCAACTTATCCAGCATTTGTTTTACACAGCGGATGCCTTTCCAGATGCAACCCAGTACTGAGAAACATCCATACTATGGCCAAATTAGTTTATTCTATTAAGTTAAGTTAAATTAAACTTTATTGTCCTTGACAGGAAATTTGCTATGGGCATCACCACATTGCTGCAGACATCCATTAAAAAACAGACAACAAAAACAATACAAAATCCCCATTTCACAGTGTGAAATAAGCCTACACATGCGCTACAGTATGTGTTTGGACTGTGGGGGAAACTGGAGCACCCAGAGGAAATCCACGCGAACACAGGGAGAACATGCAAACTCCACACAGAAATGCCAACTGGCCCAGCCAGGACTTGAACTGTTGCTGTGAGGCAACAGCGCTAGCCAGTGTCACCACTGTGTGATTTTTGCAATCCTAAATTACATATTATTATGTTGATCCTGAAACATCATTCCTGTTCAAAAATATAATCCATCCCTAATCCCTAACCAAAACTGTTAAATAGTATCAAAACCAATGTGGATTAATAGTTGAATAATAATGATATAGAAGAACATAACCACACACTGTAAAATAAATTAATAAATAAATTTTGTTGCCTTAAATTTTTTAGTTGAAAAAAAAAAGAACTTTTCTAGTCATCTCAACTTATATTAATCAAACGGACTAAAAATGCTAAGTTAAACTATTTATAACCTAAAAGATTTAGCTGAAACCTGATGAACTTTTTTTTTTTAAATAAGTTAAAGCAACAAAAAATATTTGTGGTCTTGACATTTTGTCATTAATTATTTTACAGTGTAACTGTAAACCTAAAATGAACATAAACAGTAAAAGTATTCCTTAAATCTTAAATCTAACGTTGTTCCAGGATCAACAAAGATCTTACTCCAGGAACATGTCTTATTTCACACTGTGAATGGGGTGAACTGAATTTAAATATGAAATTTTCACTTAAATACCTCAGCTCAGCAAAATCTGTTCAAACTCACCACAAGGAGGCATCATTCCACAAAATCTTCACAGGGTGGGACTTAAACTCCAGTAGAATCTTAAACTCCAGCCAATTTGAGACTAGACAGTCAAAAGAAAACACTGCTGTCAAAATATTCCTCTTTTTTATGTTGACGTGACAATGCAAATGAAATTGGTCATACTTGTTATTTTCTTCACAGCTCAGGCTTTGGGTATGTACATCTTTTTTTTACACTTTATTCTTTGTATGAAAAACTAAACGTGATAATGGGTAAATTTATTCCTCCAGTGTGCCGGGGATCATCAGACAATGTTGAACAACCTTCAGGACAAATGGCTGCAAACGAAGCAGATTCAGTTCATCTACAGTGCAGTTACTCTACAACTTTCACAAACGCTTATCTCTTCTGGTACAAGCAGCTGCCGAACAGGTCACCGACTTTTATACTGAGTGAATTTACCATTGGTGAAGGAACTACTGAGGATGAATTTAAAGCGAGATTTTCCGCAACACTGAATTCAACATTAAAATCCGTTCCTCTGCTGATCCAGGATCTGCGAGTTTCAGACTCTGCTGTGTATTATTGCGCTCTGAGGCCCACAGTGACGACAAAACACTTCACTCTCATGCAAAAACACTGAGATCTACTGCAAACAATTCCTGATATATCATACATCACAAACATCAAATAAAAATCACCAAAACAGAGAACATTTTAATCACAATGTGAACAGAATTTGACAATCAGAATTTTAATAGTTGTCTTGTTCATGCAAAAATGAAAATTATACTATGATCTACTCACACTCCAGTTGTTCTCAATCTTTGAAACATCATTTCTTCAATGAAATCAGTTTCTTTACAGTTGTGTAGATGCAAATAAACCATAAGACATTTCCCGGTCATCTTTTCATTTCACTGAAGTGACAGAGCTTAGCAAGGTTTGTGTTGATTTTATAATAGGTTATTAAATACAGAAAAATAAACATTTGTCACTGTATATTGTACTACTTTAATGCATAGTATCAGAAAACATACATAGTGTTTGTTTATGAATTCTGTATTATCATCTGCGATACTAAACTGCATTTTCAAATAAATAAGTGAAATATGAGTGAATGCTGAAACGTACTGCAAAATATTCTCAAAAGGGATAGTTCACCAAAAAATGTTTATTTCAATCTGTTCTTCCTCTGAAGAATGTAAGAACAAACCATCTTTGACGTACGTTCTATTTTTGTTTCTATTATTTATGTAAATGGCTGCTTTTTTCCAGCGTCATTCTGAATATCTAGTTTCGGGTTCAACAGAAGAAAGAAATTCATAAGAGTTTAGAACAAACTGAGTGATTACATTTTTGTGTGAACTACCCCCTTAAGTCTCAAAATCAAGAATGAATAAACCTTTCAGTCAAGCTCTCAAGTCTTCAGATAGTGTGGTAAAGTTGGTCTCCTCCTCCAGCTGTGTATAAATGTGTTTTACTCTAGCAAACTCTAGCAAAGAGAGACTGAAGCAGCAGTGAAGATAAAGCTGCTGTTCTAGATTCAGTTCAATTCAGCTCAAAACTTTACAGTATGATGGTGACACACTGGAAAAAATATTTGGTGTTGTTTGCATCATATTTCTTGGGTAAGCAGATTTTAAATATATTTTCAGCCATTTTAATTTGGGAATGAATGAATGACTGAATTAATTAAACAGAAAAATGGTTTTGTGAATTTCAGGGTGTAAATGCGAGGATGCCATCCATCAGAAGAGTGTTGAAACTGCTGTTGAAGGCACAGGTTTAATAATCAAATGCTCATATACAAGCATTGACCCAATTCCAACTCTCTTCTGGTACCAGCAAAAAGCAAATGGATTCCCCAAGTACATGCTGTCTACTTTTGAAAGCAAAGGCAACGAGTTCAAGAAGAGGTTTAATGCACGGCTGAACACATCTTCAACTTCAGCTCCTCTGCTGATTCAGGATCTGCGAGTATCAGACTCTGCTGTGTATTACTGTGCTCTGAAGCCCACAGTAACTTAAACACACTCACCACTCGCACAAAAACCCTGTGTGAGCATTCAAAAGCTTGAAAATATAACCAAGAGTAGTTTTGAATTCTACCTTTCTCACTTACACAATTGACATTGTCTGAATATTGCTGAACTTTTATTTTTGCTTGACAACAAACAGTCAATCTGTATACTGTAGATGCAGGATCCCTTAATTATGACATTTGTTATAAACAATTTGCATTACATAACTACCACAAATGTTATAGCCTAGTGTTATAGATATTGCAGCCCAACTTACAATGGTAGCAAAGTGCATCGACATAAATCACCAAAAGTTTGATTCCCGGCTTGAAGTCCTTTGTCCTTTGCTGATCCTTTCCCCATCCCTACTCCCCATGATTTCCAGTCAATCGTCTACACTGTTCTATCTATTGAAGTCCCCGAGAAATCAAAACTAACCATATGATTTTGTAAGCTCGCATTGCTAGTTTTGTGGTGAACAATTGATCTGTGCATGTCATTAAGAATAAAAATGTTTGCCCTTCTATTATTTAATTAAAATCTGAAAATGCACTTCCTGTTTTTTGTTGTTGTTGTTGTTGTTGTTGTTTTTAGTTAAATTGTGGTAATACACAAATAGACCAATTCAATGTGGTCATGTCATTGGCCCACAAACATATCCTGCTTATTATCAAACGATTTCATACCGTAACTGTAACAAGAGGCAATTTAATCGTAACCTAATGTTAAAACCACTATTATAACATTATCAATATGTGGCACTTTTGGGGTTCGTGGAAGCAATGGAAATTAAACATGTAAAACAGGAAATACATTGGGACCATGTTTTTTGTTTACATCCCTCAAAATGATCTATATCTTAGCAAATAAACGTGGCTAACATATTTAATCGCGCAACTCCAACTGCCAGTTTTGACGACAAACAGAAATTGTAAGGAGGGGGCGTTTGTTTGGTTGTAATAACCCTTTTCCCAATCTTTCTGAATGAAATGCCTTCTTTACTACACCCACTGTTTTCTCAATTAATATTCCATTTCTCTAGGAACTGCGTCACAATATAAAACAAAAATAACAGCAGTTTCCGGTTTATGGGGGCTTTGAAGGTTAAAAAACCCTAAAAAAAATTTAAAAAGTGAATTAGATCTCAGAAAACGCTAATAATAGCCTGATAGCACTAAAAGCCTACATCCCACCCTGCAATACGCCATCCAAAGCCACACCTCTTATATGCATCAATGCCTGAATGTATAACATCACTATAATACATCACATAACATTAAGCATGGGACAATAATAAGTGTTTTGTGTTATGTGTAAGATTTTTTATTTACATTTTTTGTTGTTGTTGTTTTTTAGGACAACAGCATCTCCAGCAGAAATGATATCCAAAGATGCTGTTTTAAATTTTAAAGAAATCAGTGTTTTTGAAACAAATGAAGAAAGCAGAAGTCAATGATTCACTTTCATTATTTAGCTTGACATGTTTACTGATCCAAAATATTTGAAAAGTTTCTCAAAATAAAATATAATGTGTTTTTTTACCCAGACACTTCTAAGAATTGGCTATGTCTCTCCATGATAATAAACCCTGAAAATTGTTATGGAATTTCACGAGACAAGACCACGAGGATGGTCAAACATTAAAACAATGAACTGGCTAATCTGAGAAGATCAGAAGACCAGCTGTTCAACTGTTCTATTCAAATCATCCTGAGCTTATCTTCCTGACTGTATGTCTTTGCTCCATCAGAGTAGACCATTTACATGTCACATAAAATGTTCAAGGTTTTTTTATGGTGTATCTTGTAGCTTTATATTCATGTTTGGTATCATTTTAAATGTCTCTGTGTGATTGGTAAAGTGGTCTTAAGGTCATTGTAATATTTCACTGGTATTTGTTGAATTTGGTTTTAACTTTCATGAAATCTCTGCCAGATGCTCCCCCTCCAGAGATGATTAACACATCAATACACTTGGCAAGGGTCACTGTGACGCCCTGTTGGGTATTTAAGGTTTAGAGGTTGTACAGATCGGGGGATTCTGTAACCAGAAGACCTCGTTGTAACGTACAAGTTTCTGGGTTCTGTCCCAGAGCTTGTATGTTGCAATGTCTTTCTACATGGTCAGGTATTAATCTTAAGCTCTGTTGTACAATCTGAATTGGCTTATCGTGTATAATTATGTGAATTGGAATGGAAAATCTTTGCCTGACAAATAAATACAAGTCTTGTTTAAACTCTCATATCTCCTGACAATCACTGACTTAATATGATATAATCTAGTGGCTAAATCAAACTCTCTTTATGTATGAGCATTCAAATTATAATAAATTGGAGTCAGATTAAATTCGGAGTTGGAAACGAATTAAAATACGTTTTCACAAGTAGAAATATTTCTTTTCACATGTGCTAAAAGGCTTACATGCATTTAACTTCACCCATACTGTTAGCTTCGTCATTGGGCTAATACATGGACTCTTACACACTTAATAAAGAATATATTTTAGAGTAGTAATCACAATATCGTCAAACCGTGAAACAGTGATATTTTTATCCAAGGTTATTTTACCGTCAGAATCTTATACCGGCCATGCCTACATAACATTCACCAAAATTTGATAGTACATTTAAGGTAGGTTGTTGATGTTTCATTCTGAACCGCGTCAGTGAATGAGCCGATAATGGTGCACAAAGGTTTCCGATTATATATTTTGACAGTAAGACAGAATACAGTAAGTTCAGACCAAATGTTTTAAATGGATTAAATTTTCTTGGCTCTAGACCTTTCACAGAGTAATAGAAAATACATTTAAATACAGTTGAACCACTATATTTAATAATGTGAGGATACTTTCTACTGTACCAACAAAAATTGTTTCCGAAGACAGTCTTCTATTGCACCTTTAAATATTAATGCCTAACAAAATAACACATTTTTAATAATATTATAATTTTATACTGTTGTATATTAAAATAATTCATTAGGTTTTGTTTCTGTGTAATCTTCTAATCTTTAAGAGAGTCACACACATCCTCTAAAAGCACATTTATGAGATGCTCCTCTTGCACTAACATAAATTCAAAAATATAATGTGGTCTGTATTGTCTGTGTTAAAGCTCAGATTTATTGTCTGTGATTGTTTTCCATATTTCTGAGTGACTTGGGTTAAAAATGCTTTAAAAAAACACTATCATCATCACCACAGGGAGGCAGCATCCTTCAAAGCGTGAGAGAGTGAAAGCATGTGAACTGTGAGAGTTCAAATATCAAGAAGCAACAGATGTGAAGAAACAGAGCTACAGAAGAGACAGAAAAATATTCATTAGAATTAGAATTCATTAGAAAAGATATTCATTAAAAACACAAAAAACTTCATTTCTTCATTTCATTATCTCACAATGAAAAAACTGATTATTATAATGCTTTTGTTCACAACACAGGACTTTGGTAAGAAAGCGAATCATTTATTTACACTTCTATATTTGTTTATGTGGGAGTTTGTTACACTATAAGCAATTTATTTTTATTTATTTCCTCTAGTGTGCAGGGCGCAAGACAGAGTTGAACAGCCTACAAGAGAAAACACCGAAAATGAAGGAGATCAAATAACTTTAATGTGTAATTACACTACTACAACTACAAATGCAGATATTTATCTCTTCTGGTACAAACAGCAGCCGAACAGATCACCAACATTCATCCTGAATAAATCTCCATTTAGTGAAGGAACTATTGAGCCTGAGTTTGAGAAGAGATTTTCAGCAAAACTGAATTCAGCAACAAGAACAGTTCCTCTGCTGATCCAGGATCTGCAAGTATCAGACTCTGCTGTGTATTACTGTGCTCTGAGGCCCACAATGACTCAAAACATAATAAAATTCTGACAAGAACTAAGAGCAGTGAAGTGTGCAGTTTCTGACATGAGCTTGCTTTACACTGGTAAAGAATAATCAGTGGAGCAGTGGGTGGAGTTTACTCACACTGCTGAGAGTGAAAGAGTTCAGTCAAACACTGTTTCTGCATCACTGACTCTATGAAGACAACATGTTTCTCTTCACCTGCATTATAATACAGCTTTACATGGGTAAGAGATAACTTTAAAAAAGAACAACCAAATGAAGCTTTGTATCTTTTTTTATTTTATTGCTTATAATTAATTGCAACTCTTTTCTTTTATACAGGAACTTCTTTTTCTGATGAAATACATCCCCTGTCTTCAGATAAACGTGTGGCTGAAGGTCAAAATGTGACTCTGTCTTGTAATTACAGCACCAGTACTGGCACTGTTGACTCTCTCCTGTGGTATCGCCAGTATCCTGGAGCAAAACCAGAGTATTTACTGCTGCTCAATGAATATTCAAACAGCTCTGAGTCTGATCTTCGTCTGTTTTCAAACGCTATCAAAGCACTGAAGCGTGTGGATCTGCTGCTCTCCTCTGCTGCAGTATCAGACTCTGCTGTGTATAACTGTGCTCTGAGGCCCACAGTCACAGGAAACACACAAACACTGAACAAAAACTTACAACACAGTATTGAGTTTGTATCACACAAATGTAAACACATGCTAGTGAACTGGTAATTTCAACAAAAGACCCTTTTCACCCAGTCCTGTCAATTCATGGGTTAATGTATATTCAGTTTATAAGGCATACGATAATTTATCAACAAATTCAAAAGTAGAAAAATATTTATAGCATCTTCTTAATAAAATTGGTGTTTAGAATCATGTGGCTCGTCATCAAACAGTCACATTCATAACAAAAATGCATTACATGAACAAACACCTATTACATCTCATGAAAAAGGTGATGCATTTCTGTGTTATGACTCAGAAAAAAAAAAAAAAAAAAAAAAAAAAAGCTTTTGGTAAAAAAGATTGCTAACAATCAAGGATTCACTCGCACAAAACACTCGCACAAAACACAAAACATTTTGATTAGGTCCACTACACCATCCAGAGGTTTAACTGCCATAAATACCAACTATTACCAATGAGAGTAATAGCTGGTATTTATGGCAGTTAAATTTCCAGACGGTGTAGTGGACCTAATCAAAATGTTTTGTGTTTTGTGCGAGTGTTATGTGTTTTTCAGTAACCAGGGCTGTGTTATCCGTCTCATATTAACAACGTATTCAAGATAGGCTCCTATATTATTTGGTTTAAAATATTCTTCTTGTCAGAATCATCAGCAATCTAGCCTGTGCAGATCGCTGGAGAACTACACATATTCCACTTTAATGAACTATAACCTCCATTATGCACCTCAGACACACCAGTTCCTGATTTCCCATGATTACACACACCTGGAAGCTTATGAAGGACTAATCAGATGGAGCCTTTAAACAGCACACACACACAGACTTTGCAAGAGTCTTACAGATATCTGTAAGAGAGCATTTCAAAAGTGTTTCCTTGTCCTGTCTACCGTGGTTTTGATCTTTGCTTTGTTTATTGTTTTATATTGTTGTCGCCAGTCCCCACCATTTGCCTGCTTTTCTGACTATGCTTCGGATTACCTGTAAACTCCAGCTTGCTCCTGTTTTGACCATTGCCTACCTGACTATTCTGTTTAATAAAGCTGCATGTGGATCCTCATCCCTCATTGTCCCCGATCCTTTACACTTCTAAATATCTTTTTTCATGTTCCATAGAAAACAGTCAGTTTACAATGACATAATTGTATGCCAACTTTAATACATTTTGCCAAATGAATTAAATTAATAAACTAAATTAACAGCAGTTTGGTAAAGTTCTGTTGTTTTTAAATGTGCTTTATAAATAATTATTGTATCATATTGTATATTAACTACATCAAATGAGCACACCCACACTGTTTATGAACAGCAAAGCTCCTCCCCAATGCAGATATTTATACAGAACATGCACCTATTATTGTCAAGCAATCTAACCCTAAGCTTATGCATAACAAAAGATACATATAGTGGTTTACTTTAAAACATTATTAAAAATCGATTTAATCTTAGTTATCAACATGGAGAGATGTCTGCTAGTGATAGTCGTTACATTTTCAGGTAAATATAATTTTTGACTGCAACAAACTGCTGATGTGTTGACTTATTAAATGTAACATTGTCTTAAATTAATTGCAGGTGCATTTGCTGACAGCATTCATCCAGACAAGGATACTAATATGATCAGAAACGAAGGAGAGTCTGTGACACTGAGATGCTCATATGAAACAAACCGCAACTATATTAGACTTTACTGGTACAGACAGTATGTTAATACTGAACCTCAATATTTACTGTGGAAAGGAGCTCGATCAGACAGCGAATATGAGAATATACCAGACAGTCGGTTTGATTCAATCACATACCAAACATCCACTAAACTCATTATAAAGAGTGTATCTCTGTCAGATTCAGCTCTCTATTACTGTGCACTTCACGTAAGAGCCCAGTGATACAAAACACCTGAGAGGCTTTACAAAAACTCATAAACCATTGTTGCTTTGAACAACAGCAATCTAATGAGTATCAAACCACAGACAATCTCCAGTAAACCACAGAGACTGTAAATGAGAGAAGATGCAAACACCTGCTGAACAATGAATAGAGATGAGTGAGAAGAAAACTGACAAATTAAATAAGATCTTAAGATTATTGCACTCATCATTACATTAGTGCCAATAAACGATATTATACTGAATCGCAAAAAAAAAAAGTTAATAACAATGATAAGTTCTGGACTCTATTTGATCTATGAGCCAATCACACAGCAGAAAATGCAACAATGGAAATCAGCATCGAATTTTTAGCCACCAAATTTATCATCCGAAAATATGTTATGCCATTTAATAAACACTCTAATTTTTGTTGCTTCGGTCATTGTTGTTGCCCAGCCATACATAACATGATTAAAATGTTGTTGTTTTTAAATCACACAAAACAAAAATGTATCAAAATAAATACCATAATATGTTGTGATAAAAAAAATGTAAGTCCATATTGTCCATCCCTACTTACTACTAATCTTCATTCAACATTCAAAATGTATTAAATTACATTTGTATTTAATTAAGTTTTTTTCCACAACAATAAAATAGTATGCATGACATGTCAAAGGACACTGCACTCTAAGAAGAAGAAGAAAAAAAAAGAAAAAATCACCACCAGAGGGAGTCTTTTTTTTTTGTCTGTGTGTGACTGCAGCTGTTGAACATATCCAGACATGAGAAGCCACTAAAGACAGAGATTATCTATATGAGAAACTCACATCGGCTGTCTCACAAACTCTTCAACAATGACAAAATGGGTGATCATTGCGCTTTTCTTCACGTCACATGATTTTGGTAAGAATAGACTTTTATCATTTTCACTTTAGTTACTATTTGAGTTGCTCAGTGTCTGTAAATGATTGTTAATTTACTGTGTTTTCTGTATTTCCAGTATTTGGGGAACAAGACAGCATTGATCAGCCGGACAGAGAACTGACTTCTGCTGAAGGAAATGAAGTGATTTTGATGTGTAATTATAAACTGATGAGCGCTACTAATGCGTATCTCTACTGGTACAAAAAACTACCAGACGCATCACCAGCATTCATTCTGAGTGAGTTTTCCATCGGGAAAGGAACCACGGAGCCTAAATTTAAGGACAGATTTTCAGCAATGCTGGACTCTAAAAAAGAAAAAGTTCCTCTGACAATCAAGGATGTGCGTGTGTCAGACTCTGCTGTATATTACTGTGCTCTGCAGCCCACAGTGACTTAAACACACTCAACACTCACTCAAAAACCCAGTGAGCAGTAGTGTTTTAAGGTTCTCAACAGATGTGATATAACTACACTACTTCCACAGTAAAATGTCGGTCAGCTGAAATCCTTAATGTACTTAATATTTTTTCATTAAGAAAAATAAAATTTTTGCGATATTGTTTGCATTTGCAAAATGCTAATGTAAACTTGCCTTTATAATATGCTGTTGTCCAAGTCTACTATGTCGTATAACAAAACAATCATGCCAAAATCCAGTTGTTTTGGTGCTAGTGGCATGGGATGATTCCAGACGACAATTTCTATTCATTATATTTATTTACTTTTTTATTTTTTTACATGTGTGATAGACAATTTAGTTGGAAGCTCCCTCAAATGGTATATGGATGGCAAAAATATATTTTAAAAAGCACCTATTGTGAAAATCATCTTTTTTAAGCTGCTTGGACAGAACTGTGTGCAGGTATAGTGTTTCCACAGTCAAATTGAGGTGATATAAAGACAATAAGTCTCTTTTTAAAAAAATTCCTGATGTTAAAATAGCATCCGAATCCCTCTCATTTTGAGGCTGACCACAACTTGATGTAGGAGTACGGTTTCCCCACCGACTGAATTGATTGACAGCTTCATATTAACATGTGTCCATAGTAATGCATTGATCATATCAACAAGACAGGATGTGTGCAAAGCAACCAGGATTAAAAGATCTGTTCTGTTCGTTAGGATCATCATCAAATGTAATCAAGAATCAATTTTTACAAGTTCGACACGTGTTTAAAAAAGTGAATATTGATGAATTACAGCGATTTACTTCAGCTTTACTTCATCACCACAGCCACATGTCAGTGCTATTATAAAAGAAGACGCTTCAATCCCGTTTGTGGACGTTAAATCAGGTTTATTTTGTTCATTGACATAACAGATGTCCATACAGCAGTGAATATTAGCATGTATCCAGTCAAATTTGCTGTGCAAAAACAGTGCAAAGCTAAACGCGAGCGCTGCCTGTGTATCTGCTGTATGTGTGTGTGTATCTGTGTGTGTGCATGTGAACTTTGTAAAGACATTGTGTGTGACTTATCATTGCAACTCCACAACAAATACATCAAATAATCATTGGGAAAGTTCTTACTGTAGTATTTGTCACAAATGTTACGTGAGATCTGCTTCCTTCATGTCTGTTTGTTTTCCGAGGCAGCCAAGGGCAGAAATTGAGCCACACTGACAGGCACGTGGGATTAAGGCAGCATTAAAGACACAGTCCACAAAAAATGCTAAAATGTCCTCAGAGCTAAAAATGACAAACTTCTGAGAGGTATAATAAGTAATCTGGAGGGTGTTTTAAGATGAAACTTTACAGACACATTTTGGAGGCACAAAAGATTTACATTAAATCAGAAAAAAGGGGTAAACTAGGTGCCCTTTAAAAATATATTTGCAAAAATAAACAGATTACACTATTTGCTTAATGTAACATTTTTTATGTCTTTAGTAATGAAAATGGCTAATTTCTGCTAATTTGCAGAATGATAAATACTTTAATATTACAGTATCATCAGCATCATTTTATCTGACCATCCATATTAACTAGTCTCCAATAATATTTCACAAAGGTTATTCTTTTATATTTAATGTTCAGCAGAAAAAAAGTCGGTTCGAGAATAAGTAAATAATAATTTTCATCATTAGTGATGATGTCACTGAGCACACCCACACCATTCAGAAACCACAGAGCACCTCCCCACTGCTGACATTTATACATGCAATTGCTTTCATTTTTTATAAAGTTTATTGAAATACCATTATTGAAAACAGTTTAATCTGAGGTATCAACATGGAGAGATGTCTGCTAATGATCATCATTACAGTATCAGGTAGAGAGAATTCACACTTTAACTAGCACAAATGCTAATGTGACTAGTGTGCTCATGTAATGTTTCAAATTTCATTGCAGGTGTATTTTCTGACAGCATTCATCCAGACAAGAATACTAATATAGTCAGTAATGAAGGAGAGTCTGTGACACTGAGATGCTCTTATGAAACAAGCAACAATAATGTTTTGCTTTACTGGTACAGACAGTATGTTAATACTGAACTTCAATATTTACTGTGAAAAGGAGCTCGATCATACAGCGAATATGACAATATACCAAACAGTCGGTTTGATTCGATCACATCTCAAACCTCCACTGAGCTCATTATTAGGAGTGTATCTCTGTCAGATTCAGCTCTCTATTATTGTGCTCTAAGAGTTCGAGCCCAGTGATACAAAATGCCTGAGAGGCTTTACAAAAACTCATGAACCATTATTGCTTTGAACAACAGCAATCTAATGAGTATCAAACCACAGACAATCTCCAGTAAACCAGAGAGACTGTAAATGAGAGGAGATGCAAACACCTGCTGAACAATGAAGAGGCGTTCATCAACTGAATAAGAAGAATAAAAAAAGTCATTATTAAAAATATCATTAAATAGCACCAAAAGCAAAGAAATTAACTATTACTAATGTAACTCTGTCAGATTCAGCTCTCTATTATTGTGCTTTATTAGTTGAACTTAACATCACCGTTGAGAAAATTTAATAGTAATGAAACACTGTTGGAGTTGATATTAATTATGTTTATATTATATTTGGTTATACAGTGCCTAAAGAAAATCATCCTACCCTGTGAAAATCTATACCTTTACTTACACTACATCCTGCTTTTTAAAAGTTGTAGAAAGACACAGGTTAGGAGAAGGCTACAAAAACATTTCAAAGGCTGGAAAAGTTGGAAATGTGCTTTGATTTCAGGCTGTATGACAAAAAGCAATTTCAAAGGGCTATGATGTTTTTCTATAGACACTTTATATACAATGAAATGTATAATGCTATTATATTTTAATATTTGGCTGCATTTTTGCTTATTATAGTTGGAAAAACAATTATTTTAATATATGACATTAATGTAGTTTAAACGAAATTGGTTGAACTTTGTATCAGTATGGTTTGTGTTACAAAATGAGTAAATGCATACATAAATGTTTGCAAGGGAATGTACATAGTAGATATAAGAAATGGCATTCTGCAATAGCTAAAATGCACCATAAGAGGGTGATATTGACTTCATATTCACAGTACATTTTCCTCTGACAGGACGCTGAGCTCCTCAGTATTACAGACAACTCCAAAGTTGTCAATAACAGGCTCACACTTTTAGGATTGTGTTGAAGTGGTTAGATTGTACTCCATCAAACAATGGATCTGTGGCTGGGAGTGATGATTTCTGCATTATTTATTACTGGTATGTAAAAGTATTTATATAATGAATTCTTGTTTATGTGATGTTCATAGGTATGAGTTAAAGTAGCATTTGTAACATCGTCATTTATTTGCAGAATGCAGACCAGATAGTGTTAATCAGCCAGACACTCATGTAGCTGATTCTGAAGAAGGATCAGTGACATTACAATGCAAATACACTGCAACTTCCACAGCAACACCAGACCTGTACTGGTACATCCAGAGAGAACATGACATTCCCAAATACATCCTGAGGAAAAACAAATATGGAGGAGAAAATGGCACAGAGTTTCACAAGAGATTTCACGTTGAATTAACAACGGATTCAGTTCCTTTGCTGATCACAGATCTGCGAGTATCAGACTCTGCTGTGTATTACTGTGCTCTGAAGCCCACAGTGACTCAAACACACTCAATTCTTTGACAAAAACTTCATCAGGGTTCATTTCTATTTTGCCATGCATCAATTTTTCCTGTATTGTCATGCATACATATTTGCATATTACTTAAATTGTTTTTCAAATCACTAACACCTTTCATGAACAAGAAAACTGATCAATAACAGTAAGCACATAAAAAAACTATGCTCAATGTGTATTGACTGAAAAGAGGGCGGGCCTTTATAACAATCCACACCCACATCATTAATATACATAGCACACAACTTCTCCAGAGCATTTATCAGATTTATTTGCACTATTAAAGTAATTGCGTACTTTATCATATCACATATCTGAATAACATATTTATCACATATCTGAAAAGCAGCATGGAGAGATATATAATTGTCTTCTTCATTATTATATCAGGTAAAACAAATTTTGAGCAAAAGTACAGGCATGTTAAGCAGATCATCATATTAATGATTATGGAGCAATGATTAAATTACTTAATGATTCTTTTTTTCTTGGTTTTATTGAATAGTTTGTGGTTTTAAAGTGTCTTCTATTGCTTTCAGGTGTGTTTTCTGACAGTATTGGACCAAAAGATGAGGACAAAAATATAATCAGGAGAGAAGGAGAGTCTGTGACATTGAGCTGCTCATATGACACACAGAGCAATAATGTTTGGCTTTACTGGTACAGAAAATATATTGACAGCGAACCCCAATATTTATTGTTTAAAGGGGCTCGAACATATAGCAGCGAAGAGGACAGACCAGATCATCACTTTCAATCAACTACAGGCCAAACGTCCACAGAACTAATAATTGATAAAGCAGCTCTGTCAGATTCAGCTCTCTATTATTGTGCTCTAAGAGTTGGAGCCCAGTGATACAAAGTGCCTGAGAGGCTTTACAAAAACTCAAACGCACAAATTTTTCCTCTATTACTCAGTAATCAAACCTTTATCACACCACATGTTCCACAGATACTGTAAATAACAGAAGGTGGTTACACCTGCTGTATGAGCCCCTGAAGAGAAAGAAGAAAAGCAATAAGCTGTTGTACATGATGTTGAATGTGAATTTTTCTGAGCCTATAAAAATCAAACAATACAATAAATAGATACAATGGACAATTCAACAGTCCTGAGGGAAACTAAAAGAACTGCATGTAAACATCTAGGTCCATCCACTGATGTCCTCTTTTTTCACTGAGGATTTTGTGTGCGTGTGTGTGTGTGTGTGTGTGTGATGTGTACCAGAAGGGAATCAAAGTACTAATCAAAGTCCTCATGGCCAGATTCACGCATCTTTATTAGTCCAACAACCGGAAATAATCTCAAATATAATTGCATCAATTTATTGACTTAAATTTCTTAATGGACCAAAAACTTCAAACAAATATTAAATTGTTGACTGATATTAATATGACCACTGTTACATTCGCCTGCAGATCACACTTTTTGCGGTTATGTATTTGCGTTTGTGTGTGGGTGTGTCGCTTTACGTGTGTGTTACAGGTACGAACGGCATTGGAGGATCCGCATGTCGTGCTGATGAAATCGGTCGCTGACGCTGGGTTCGCGCCACCAATGGCTGGTCAGCGTAGCGTTTAAAAGCCGAGCCCAAACTGCAATGCCGATCGCTCTCGCTCTCTTTCTCTCGATCTCTTTCTCGCTCTCACTCTTTCTCTGGGTCTCAATTAATACAGTCTCTCTTGCGAGGACTAGTCTGAGAGAATGTGTTTCCTTTGCTTGTGATTTAATGCACTTGTCTATGTTCTGAGATTTGAAATTGCAATGTGTTTGCTTGTGAACTTGTCCAGTTAACTGATGCTTTTGAGTGATACCTCGGAGAGGGTGTAGGAGTAAGCAAGTCGCGCGATATACAACACTCAGGATCTCTTGTTGTGTATTAGTTCATTAGGTTCAGGAGAGTGTTCTGTTTTGTGTATGTTTTATTTTTTATTTAGAGTAATTTAGTTAAGACGTTTGGTACGTTGAAGATGTTTCTTTTCATGCTTTTTTCTTTTGATATTTAGTTTAGTTGTTTAATACAGGTAGTGTGTTTTGTTGTATTTATTTCTTTGATTTAAGCACCTCTATCTACCTCCTCTCCAACAGGTAATTCTTCATTTATTGTAAATATTTTTCTTTCACTGTACAATATATTTTCACTGGAAGTATGGGCAATAAATAATTGCAGTGGTATTTGGTTTTCAGTTGTTTCTCTATCTATTTGTCATACACACACAAAAACTGTTATGTGTTATGTCAGATACCCTTAGTTTAATAGTAACATCTAAAAAGACGTAACAACCACCAATATATTGTGCATCCCTACTTACAGTACGTTAAATTCCAACATAATTTCCAGTTCACAGAAAAATAAATAAAGTAAAAAATAAAATAAAATATAAATTGTTGTCAAATGTATCTTTCATTGTTAGCTGACTACAAGACATTTAAGGATCCTCTGTTTAAGAATGCAACATTTAGTATTGTAGATGTACAATGATGATGATGAACAATGGTGTGTTTGTTTATTAATAACTATAACCACCATTTGATTTTAGATCATTCTAAGATCCATAAGGTTGATAAGTTCTGCCTACATTTTGTTCACACCAGTTAAATGAATAAATATTGTGCCCTGTTGTATTTACATTATGAAATGAGTGGAAGATTTATGATGATGTCACTGACCACACCCACCATATTCATAAAAATATCTCTGTATTCATCTGCATCATGTCATGTGAGGACTAAACAGAGGACTTTGTAGATGTATGAACCTAAATGATTAAATCATTAAACTATTGAATCATTAGACATCAACATGGAGGTCTGTTTGATGATGTTTTTTATTATTTCAGGTGAATATAATTTATGCTTTAATCATACAATGTTTTTGACAAAAATTACATATTTAAAGTTGGTTTAACTCAAAATTCCTATTTTATTGCAGGTGTGTTTGCTGACAGCATTGGACCAAGTGACAAAGAAACTAATATGAGCAGTAACGAAGGAGAGTCTGTGACACTGAGCTGCTCATATGACACCAGCAGCAGTTATGTTAGACTATACTGGTACAGTCAAAATACTAACAGAGAATTGAAGTTTTTACTGTGGAAAGGAGCTCGGTCGTATGGAGGAGAGGATAAAACAGACTCTCGATTTAATTCAAAAACATCCCAAACTTCAACTCAACTCACTATTACTGCTGTAACTCTGTCAGATTCAGCTCTCTATTATTGTGCTCTAAGAGTTGAAGCCCAGTGATACAAAACGCCTGAGAGGCTTTACAAAAACTCACACACACCATTATTGCTTTAAAAGCCAGTAATCATCATACCACATTTATACTTGAGTAAACCACTGAGACTGTAAATAACAGAATGTGGAAACACCTGCTGAAAAACAGGAGTGATTATAGATGAGAAGATATGAAATCCGACTACTGTAGAAGAACTCGTATGTAGCGTTGACAATATGCAGTTTGTTAGTCATCCATTAAGGTTAATCCTCAGTATGGCTTTATACAGTGAGGTTCATGATAGACAATTTTAGGGACAGTTTATCAATATTGTCTATGTATTGTTTGTAAGCGATTTTATTCTAGGTGAAATTCTCACGTGTACATTAAGGGTGCTTTCACAAGGGTGCCTGGACCGTACTGGAAAGTTTGTTTTCACACTTTTGTCTTTTTTTCTTTCTGAACCATGTTTCGTTTGCGTCACCAAGCCCCTGTTTTGTGTACAGCCGCCTTTCTACTGCATACGCCAAACGACAAGCGACAGACCGGAAATAATTCATTTCCAACGGCGAGTTGTCCAGGAGCTGCGTGGAGTTCCGATCATCTCCGTATGTGGAAAATTCGGATCCGATTTGACCTGCGAATCTGTTAAAATTCCTTTACGGTCGTAATTCCTGCGATTAGACTGTATGCGACCGGCCGACCAGATGTGATGTATTTCAGTGTTGTCCAAGCAGTTCTGTGCGTGTGAGATGAGAAATAGGAGATTTTCATTATTTTTTAATCAGAAAAAAAGTCTATATTAAAAAAATACATATATTTATATTCATAAATGAGGAATACAAAATATAATTTTTAATGCTGGCTCCACATTCCCACCAAAAGTTTGTAAGGTCTATGAGCTTGTAGTATTCATTCAACCATAGTGAACGCACGGAGAATGAAGGCTCTTTTTGCAATTGATTCTTGTGGTGTCCGAAATAATCTACTCTCCCACAGTGCACGACAACACTGAAAATTCTGTGCGACTACCGACAGTCGTGTCCAAATGTCGTGTGCAGTGGAAAGGTGGCTGGCTGTTGCCAGGGGATGTACTGTACACGAAAGCACCAAAATGGAAAGACGCCCACACTCCGCACATCGCTGTTGTTTCGCTTTCACTGAACCTTTTGGTTTTGGACATACAGAAAGTATGCCACAAAAATATTTTAAACATTCAGAACGTCACGTGATGTCTGCAGAAGCTGTTTTTGGAGGAGACCAGCAGACATTATCACTGTGTTTGCCCTGGCTGAGTCCTGCTTGTCAGCAAGGTACAGTACATGATACACAGACTGTATCAATTCTACAACTTAGACCTTCACCTTCTGTTCTGTGTCTTCACGTGAAGGGGTAGGGGTGTCCCAATTCGCTTTAGCTAGGTGTAGGACAAAGGGAAAGGGCTAGATACACATTCAAACAGAGATTTTCCCACGACCACACTCGAAACCAAGAGGTTAGAAAATTTCCCAGAATACACCATCTACAACAACAGCATGGCTCCACACGGAAGTCAGGAGATGCACAAATTAGTATTTTTTGACATCATTATGAATTTGTACAACAAACAAGCACATGTTTTAATACATTCATAACCGCGTTCATGATTTTACCATCATGCTTTAAAAAACCCCCGCTAAATTTCACTGTTTATAACCCATAATAATAACTCCTGTATAGTAATCCCACAACATTCTGTCACTCAACGACACTTGAATACCCTGTCTGAAAAGTCTAGTGGCTGGAAATTAGCTTTTTACAGAGACTGGTACAATGTTAATGTTGTTTTTGTGTGTTTATGAATATGGCCACGATGTAAATACAGTCACATTATGTGTTATATGATAACACGATAAATGCCTTCAGTGATTTCCTTAAGATGAACACCAAAAAATAACAAAACTGGAATAACTACAGCAGCTGATCGTCGATCTCATATGAAGCAAAAAATTGCAATTACATATGATGACGTTTGCAGGTGTTGTAGTGCTGACCCATTTCTTAGGGGTACATATTGAAGCCCTTCCCCTTGACACTTTGTTTCAAGGGTCAAGGGTAAGGGGGAGGGGGTAGGGGTAAAAAAATAGAATTGGGATTGGGCCTTACAGTTGCTTATACTTGAATGTAGTTACTTTTTAATGCACATTTTAGGATACTGCATGCATACATAATCATATACAGTTGCATAATACATCATAAATCATATACATAATTACAGTTGTGCATAAACTACAATGACTATAAAAACTTAACTATAAACTTAACTATAAAAAAGAAAAATACTAAAATAAGCGCCTTGATGCCAATCAAACAAATGTATTCACAAATGTTTCATGCAATATTTCAATTGTGTGCATAAGTTTTGTACATACCAATTAAAAAAAGTGTGGTTTTGCAATTCTAATACAAAGAGAAAATGACATTGAACAAATTGGATAAATCCAATCAGAAAAAAGATATTTTTTTTGAAGAGAATGATTTGTGGACAATAAACTAAATAATCATCTTTGAATCTATATTTTTTATGGTGTATAGCTAAAAAACACATTACACAAAATGGAAAAAAAATATTAAAATATGAATGTACTTTATAACGAAACTAATAACGATAACACTTTGATAATCCATCAGTTAATCCATTTACTAAACATGAGCAAACAGGGTATTCACCTTTGTTAAAGTTAGTTAACATTAACTAAAATAATGTTTTTTTATGTTAATGCACAGTGCATTACACTAATGTTAATAAGCACAACTGTGGATATAAACAACATATTGAACTTTGATTAATAAGCGCTTTACAAGATTATTATACGTAGTTAAATGTCAGTAAATAAATATATCAACTAACATTAACTAATGGACCAGTTTTGGAACGTTTTACCCTAATAAGATTTTGAAAATAGAAATAAAAGCGTTATTAATAATATAAAAACCTAATAAATCCTACCCATGCACACAAAGTAAGCTATACTGTTTGTAATTCTAAAGAAAAACCAGAAGAGGGAGTTACGCACTATAGACTGATCCTGTTAACGCTGAACATCTGACAGTGCTACTGTATGAGCTCCTCCCTTACATATCATATATTTACTTTCAATTGTGCTTCTTTTTAGATACTGTTCTTTCACTGAATGCTTCATCAGCTCTTTAAATGCCACCCTATCATCTCAAAGAACAAAAAATTATGAAAATACATCTGATGCAGAGATTGTTAATATTTGGATTAGCTATTCTAGGTATGTTTGGAATACATTTTATTGAATGTTCAGTTTTATAATGCTCAATTATGAATTATTCTTCTATGTTACCAGGATGTCACTCAGAAGACACGGTTGATCAGCCTCTTAAACATGTTACTGCATCGGAGGGTAACTCAGTAACACTGGACTGCAAATATACCACATCCTCAACATCACAAGAGCTTTTCTGGTACATTCAGAGAGCAGATGAATCTCTAAAACTTGTGTTACAAAGAAATTCATACGGCGGCGGAGTGAATGGAACAGAGTTCAAGGAGAGATTTTACTCTGAGGTGAAAACATCAAAATCAGTTCCTCTGCTGATCCAGGATGCATGTGTGTGTGACTCTGCTGTTTACTACTGTGCTCTGAGGCCCACAGTGCTCACAACAAGTCTCTCTCTTAGACCAAAACTAAAACTTATACAGGGAAGATGGAAACTGAATCTATGGGCCGTTTCAATTTTTGAAGATTATTTTAATACTCAGAAGCAACAAACTTTTCAATATTTTCTACAAGTAACTTGATTTTAATTAAAATAATTATTATTATTCATTCATAACTTTTTGTGTGTGTGTGTGTTGGCAGAGTTTCCCCAGAGCAGCTCTTTCATGATTAGTCAGACTCGCACAAGCATGATCACCTGTTGTGTGTATTCTGAGGTCAGCTGAAGCTTGTAAATTTAATTTTATAAAAGAAAATGCCCTTTTTATTCAAATCAATCCAATCATGTAACTTCATCTTCACTACAATTCATCTTTTCATGTAATTGTAATGTTAACTTATTATACGTTTATCAAAATAAAACTGAATGTGTACTGTTACTCAACTTTAATTGCATTTAAAATCTGTATATAATTAGATAAAATCTGCTGAAACCAGTAAACTTAAAACCAAAACATCGCTTAATTATACAAAAGCAAAAGTTCAATGTAAAGAAAAAAAATAGTAATTTATTAAGAAATTTGCAAAATTATGCTCAGTTTGTTGTCACTATTGTATTTAAGACTTATTTAATTCATTATTTTGTAAGGAAGTTGCAACATTTTGTTGTATTGCATAAAAAACACATGGTAGCACCCATCCCTAAACTTATAGCAAAACTATTGCTGCATCCCAATTCGCATACTTATAATATACCCTAAAAGTATGTACTTTTTTTGTTAAGGAAAAATATATACTTTTGAGTGTGTAACAGAAGAGTATGCAAGCTTTGGGACATACTACGTCCTCGTTAACAGATCGTTGTGTTGCTTAGTTATGAGTAGGCCCACACGGAATCTGCACGTGCAGAATTCTGCAGATTTTTAGCCATCACTGATTCTGTTTATTTACGAGTTTAAGTGTGCGTAAATGTATATTTTTTCAGTTTTTAAATTAATTTCAGTAATAATATTGACTAATGTGAAAATATTCATATGATTTATTTACAGTACAGTTAATAAATTAATATTTTCTGTTCTTATTTTCTAATCTAATTGGATTCGCATTGTAAACATTAAATAAAAGTTAAAAAGGTATTACTTTTTATTTCATATATTAAGGACTTAATTATAACACTCCCAAAATCATTCCGCATAAATCCGCAGCTTTTTTACAAAATAGCAAAAATGTCCGCAGATTCCGCCCTAGTTATGAGCCCTGTCAATCATCCACATTTCTGTCATAGTTGATTTAGAAAAACAGCAGCAGGATAATCTTCCATTAACAAGTCTTTTATGTAGAGAAATCTCCTCAGGTTTTTGGATAATTCTGCATTCAGACGTTAATGTCCAAACACGTCTTTATATAAGTTCTGTATTGTTGTTGCAGATGAAATATAACACAGACAACACCATTTAAATATTCTCCATTTGGCTAGATATTAACTAACAGTCATAACAAACATCTTTACCGAAGCCTCTCTACTTTACGGTTGATCTCGCATGTCCATCATGTTTGTAGTTTGTCTTTCACTTTTCATCCGGTTTTGTATTTCTAATCGAATTCAGGTCCAACGCGCAATGTACTGTGGACAATATCAGCGTTTAACCTCTTAAAGTCGACGGACCCGGTACCGGGTCCGGTGACGTCATCAACTTCCCTTTAATTTTTAAAGGTCCGTGGTTGCGCAAGAGCCCTATAAGTGGTTCCGTTTGAAAGCGGAGAAGCTATATTTTATGCACATATGCATCACTTCGGTTTTTATTGTACTGTACAAAAGTTATTTACACTTAATTACACACTATTTTGGATAACCAAGCTGATATTTTTTGTTCATTTTCATATGCTTCATATATGACACACATATGACAGACATGTACAAGTCATAGCTCAAATAAAAGCTTATGCCAATGCCTAAAAGATTCCAGCGTTTTTTTT
>CAIGQQ010028338.1:0-10761 GCA_903798035.1 Danio albolineatus | reverse complement strand
AATAAACTAAACAAGTAACCATATAAACCGACAGACTGAATGTGAACCGTGAGCTAAAAAGTCGATTAAAGGACATTGTTTAGACATTGTTTGTTTTAAGAGTGAGTGTACAAATTAGGCCTAACAAGGGCTAGGGTTTGGGTTATACTGTCATGTGTACCGTTTTATATAAAATAAAGAGCTAAAACCAAATGAAACGTGTTTAACATGCCCTGGGACTGGTTCTGTGATTCACTTACAGTATCTTAATCTGAAATGTGGGCAATATTCTGAGAAAATAACCTGGTGTTTTGAAGATTTAGTTATATTTCATCTGGACCTTTTTGTGCATAATCTTACAGACAAATAACCACAGCTTCAAAACAAGACCATATCATAATATTAACAATGTTACCTATTTTCAGTTCTGTACTGCGTCAAATACTTGAGCCAACATCATACGCTGAAATCTCACTTTAAAGCAAATCCGAAGTCATTTTTCAAAAATAAATGAATTTACTAATGGACAGTTACATTTAAACATTTGGCAGACATTTTTATGTGTAATATAAAGAAAAATGTATAGTAAAAATAGTATTATTACAGTGTATATAAAATATAGCAAAATTGCACCAAAGCAAGTGGGAATCCAGAATGTAAAGATGAATGAAAGAAAGGTAAGTGGCATCACACGTTTGATTAAACTAAACTTGAACTAACATAAACGGTATAAACTGCTAGCATTAGCTTTATTTTTCATTAAAGGCTGTAATAATTGATACATTACTGAAATATTTGTTTAAATAAATAATAAATAGTTCTCTCTCATCCCTCTTATACGCACGTTTACGTACTACCGAACAAGGCTTGATTATGTCAGACGCACAGCGTTTTACAACAGATGTGCGTGTTTTTGGAAGCTTCCAGAGGTAACCAACATTATTATGCTGCACGAATGAGCCAGGTTGAAATGTAAACCTACTTCGACTGTGTTTGAAAAAAAAAAGAAAGTCACAAAATCAACACAAAGGATGGCTTGAAGGTGAGTCAATTCTAACATACTTTTCATTTTTGGGTGAACTTTTCCTTAAACCGCGAACAACATCTAGTGACTATATCAAAGCAAAGGAGAAAAGAAAGTGGCCATTGAATATGAAGAAACGTGGGGAAACTAGTTTATTGGGGAACTCTATAGCCTACTGAAACCTCAAAAAAAACTTTCTGAAAAAATTAATGCAGATTTACCCATTTGTTTAATGTAAGCGTGAACGTGTAAGGATGTGTTGCACTGCACAAATTTACTTTGCAAAAACATATCTCAAAAACAAGATCCATCATAGAGAGAGTCCTCAGCCGCTTTTTTCCCTTCAGGCTTGTTTTATTAAAGTGTCATTTACAGTGAGGATGACTCAAACACAATCTGAACTAAAAATTAAGAAAACTCAAAATGAACACTTTGTCACACCTGACCACAGTCCTGAAATCACCTGCATGACAGACTTTATGAGAGACACCGATATGTTTTATAAACTGTAATGAAACTTGTTTATCATTAGGCATTATCACAGGAATTACTTTTGTGTTCACAGGACCTACAGTTCCCCCGAAGGGCATAATGGGAAAATAAATAAGATTGTGATCAGCATGAGATTGAATTGCTAACCTTTCCATTAGTGTTTCTCGAGTCTTGGCTAGCATGAGCTTACTGGGGGGAAAATAAAAAGCGTGTTCACTTACTTTCAACAGATGCCATTTAAACCATCAAAAGTTTGGAGTTATATATATATAAATGAAGAGTTTAGGGGCAAAAAAACTCTAAATTACGTTTAATTATTTTTTTTCTTCTAAAATTAGCATTTTTCTCCAACTCTTGTTCAAAAATGTTACTTTTATAGTGACGAATAAGTTCTTTTTATTGCCTTTAAAGTGAAATACTTGAACATAAACATGTGAAGCTTTGTAAATCTGAAAATTTCAGATGGCATTTAGAAGTTTTTTCATCTGAACTCTTGATAACATTAAGAAACATTAGCATTGTAAACATTTTTTCAGCCTTCTCCACTGAAAAAGAACAGCATTTATTGGAAATGGAAATCATTTGTAACATCGTAAATTCCATTACTGTCACTTTTGACCAGTTTATTGGCCTACATCCTTAAGTACTGAACACAAACATTTGGTAGTGTACTCATGATCATATACAGTATACTGTACTGTTTGCACAAATACAAATAGCATCTTATTAATGTAAAATAAATTATAGGTGGGACTGAAACAAAGTGCTAAACAAGTTAAATGTTTTTAAACAACAAGTTAAACTGCCTGAGAAAAAATGGGTGAAGTTATCGAAGTCAGCAAAGTTGCGATCTGCACAATAGAATGTGACTAATATTGTCACCAACATGATATAAAGTGGAATTCTGTGAATATATCTTAAAATGAATGGCCCACAAGATTTCAGATTCGCTCAAACAGGGCTTGCAAATATGTAGTGCATTTTAAAAAGATGCTAAAAAAATAAATCACAGTGAGTTAGTGCTGAAGGTCATGTATTAAGTGATACATTAATCCAAATGAATCAGTTTTTTTTTTCTATCATTCAATCAAATGTATGTCAATAAGGGAAACATTCCTGTTAGCTGCGACTGGATAAAGTATGGACACAATGCCTCATTTAAAACAAACATACATTCTTCTCATTTCATGTTAACATTCATTTGAAACACTTGCATTTACTTTCATCAAATTTGGTGTTATCAGAATCATTCGTACCGAGTGTAAACTTTTTAAAGCACTGTAAAAAAAAAAAAAGATTAGTTAGCTTTACTTAAAACAAATTGAGTAAACCCAGTGCCTCACAAAACGAGTAAATGAAATAGGTGCATGATTACAAACATTAAGTTAACAGTTACAATGGGTTTACTCATTTTAAGAAAAGCAACTAATCACTTTTTACAGTGTGGAAGTCAAGTATGAGGAGACTTTGAGAGGTGTTTGTCCCTTTGAAATTTAATATTTCTACACAACAGCATTTCATCCTTCATTCAATAAAGTAAAAATGAATCAAAAAGTCTGTTTGATGGTTCAGACTAAAGGATCACACAGGGAACAAAGTAAAAGAATGAGAGATACAATAAAAAACAGACAAAGAGGAAGTTAAGATGGCTAGAGCCTGACTATTCAACAATCATCTATTCAAAATACTCTCACTTTCCTGCCTGTTTTTCTAGAAATTAGAAAAAAGAGAAGTACACTTTATTTATACATATACATAAACAGCATAACCTGTGGGCGAATATTATGCAATCTTTGATACAAGCTCTTATGGCTCTGTTAAAGAAAAGACTAAAGAACATGTGTCTGGCACTGGAAGCAGCGGATTCTTCTTTTTCTTATTGCATTTCGATGAAAAAAGTGCCGTAGTCATGCAAAATGCATAGCTTCTAAAGATTCTATCTTATTTGCTCTTTTGTTTTAGTAGCTCTGTTTACATCTGGAAAGACGATGGAAGTGCTCTAAGCTCTGGGTAAAACCGCCATCAAAACAGCTATGAAGCAACAGTAGCAGCAGTGGTGTTCTATAGCAAACGCATGAATGAATTTATAAAACACATGATTTTATACACTGGAGTCTTTCATCCACAGAGACTCTGTGATGTGTGAAAGCCTTTTGAGCACAATAACCAGACTAGTGCTGAACAGCTCTGTGTTTCATGCTAGAAAAACCATCAGGTGCTTTATTGTGTAAAAATATCAGCTGCTTTATGAGCATCTACAATCTAGAGGATTTCACCTTGAAATGTCTTAAACATCGGGATTTCAAATCTAACAGGCCACCATAGCATGTTCATTTAGCTGTTCTTCTATATTAAAACGTTTTTGTATGTTTGTTGTTCAGTTACTGATCCAATGGCTAAACTATTTAAAATAAATGAATAAATAAAAATTCCTCAAACACATTAAAGTGCAATCTGTCTAGAACAGTGTTTACCAAACTTTTTTATGCACTCAAAAGGTCCATCGATAAGGCTATCAATTTGTTTTTACATGTATGACGAATGAAAACAGACTACAGTATAAAAGTCACATTCATTTCAAAAATAAATAAATACAACAATCATGATATTCCAGTATATAGTCCAATTATTCTTTGCGTTTCCCTTTACTTCCATGGTCCCCCTACAGACATTCTACAGAGAGAAATTTTTTCTAGCATTCTAAGATTTTATTTTGACTTTTCAATGATCAAATAGCTCCGAAATCGAAGAATTGAGCCAATTCTATGATCACATAGAGTATATAATAAAAGCTCTTTTATTTAATTGTTATGCTTTTGGAAATAGATATTTATTAACAATAATTAGGAAGAAATGAAATTTTTTGATCATTTTGAACATAAACGTGTTTGTAACTGTTGAAAATGTAATTTAGTTGATTATTTTTATTGTTTTATTCATTTGCACATTAACTTATGCTATATACTGTAATAGATTTGGGTGTCGTATTTAATTCATTGTGTGGAAAAAGTTTTTTTATATTGCTTAATAAAATCACACCCTGTTCACGTATAAACAAACAGTATTCATGTTATTACATTGCTCTCTGGAATACTTGATTCTGATTGGTCAATCTTGACATTCCAAGTATCTTAATTCAAGATAACAACCAATGAAACTTAATACCAGGCTCAACCAGGTACACCTGACAGTCAATACTTTTACATGCATTTCCATATGCTTGTATGTATTCGCCACCTTTTTTGACTGTTTGGCACCATCTTGTGAAAGAATAAAAAATGAGTGTATGTATTCCATTCAGCCGTTTTCATTTCCTTAAAGAATCAATAAACTATTGTAGTTCAGAACAGTGTTTTGTGGCAAGTAGCATTCAGGCAGTTGTTTTCACAGAATAAAACTCTTCAGCCAATAAGCCTGTCAGGATTTGTTCTGGAATAACAACCTCCTGAATTTATATTACCACTAACTTGACATATTTTTTCCCTAACTAAACAACAACAACAACAACAAAAACAACCACCTTGAAACCAGTAACTGTCCCTTTTGATAACTGATGATAATATTGCTCAGCTAAGCTAAATGGATAATCAAAAGAGAAATGGTTTTACTTTAAATAAAACAAAAAAAATGATGGCTTCTGTAGTTAAACCAGGGTAATCACAAATGAACCATCATAGTTTATGATCATAACTATGATAAACTAATCATAGTTTAACCACTGTATTTATAGTAATGAATAGTAAATCTGTGATTATACAAATTACAAATGATTCATCAAAACGCATAATTAATAGACTACTCTATATAATAGATAGATATACTCTTTATATTACAATAATACAATCATGGTTCATTTTCACTAGGGGAACCCCAGTTTGTCAGTCTACTAATCTTATGTAGTTGCAAAGTAAATTTAAAGCATATTCAATGCCGTGTCAAAGGGGGACCATCAAAATAAAGTGTACAAAGCAAAATTTGGGAATCACTGTTGTAAATACATATCGTTTACAGTGTGACATGAATATGAAGTGGACTGAACAGAAGCATGAAATCACTGTACACTATTATAAGAAACTATATCATTTAGTTTTGGCCCATATAGATAGAATTCTCTTGAACAGACGGATAACAAGGCTGCATTCTCATCACACACTCTGGCACAATACAGCTTATTTCTTCCATTTCCTGCATTCATTTTAGGTCAATGTGAAAACGTCTAGAGAATGGCTTGAAAAAGGCTGGTGTGTGTGTGTATGTTTGCTGTAGCAGCAGTGAGAGGAACATGAAGCTCTCCGTCTCATGTCATCATGATCAATGTCCCCAACCCTGAGACTCACAGCATGTTCATGTCTGACGGATCGCTTACTGCGCTTTAGTCAAAAAAAACGTTTCTTTGTAAATCTTTCATCATTCCAATTCTACACCAGATGTTGCATCAATATTGAATATGACAGATTTAAATAAGAATGATTTTCATGAACGATTAATAGAGAAACTCCCTTCACTTGAGTTTCACGAGGCCAATCCTGCAACATTTTTTACAAACGTGTACAAATCTTGAATGAACGTTATACCTCATATTGTTGTCCATAAACCATAAACAAACACCTTTCTGCTATTTTTGATAGTCCATAAAAATAACATTAAGCCAGACAGAATATTGTTTAGCACATTAAAGTTGCTTAAAGAAGCTGAAGCCATTCAATGACGATTGACTTTCCATCTCTTATAAGCGCCGCAACTGATTTTAGGCAGTAATATAACATGTATACTTCAATACCATTAGCTATTTCTGAGCAGATTCCTCCATACTACATATTACTGAAGTTTTGGTGATAAAACAGATATGTGTAAACACATCTACGTCTGTACAACATTGTACTCCGAATGTTGTTGTGCATTTTGTGCAGATTCTCTCATGAACACGAGCATGACTATCCAACACGTTTAATCTACGCTATTTCTGCCAATACACAATAAACCATAAGATTTAGCTTCATATATACAGGGTTCCCACACTGTTCATTCTAGCTTTGAATTGACCAAGAATGTGTTTGAGTAAATTGTTAGTAAAATTAATATATTTGTGAATAATTTCACACAATTATCTTGCCATTTAGAGCATTTGTTAAATTTCCAAAAAATGACAATTGGTCAAAATAACAAATATTTTCATTTGTTGTGACTAATAATCAGGGTTATTCCACTAAATATTGGTTTGACTTTTTTTAAAAGTTAAAACTGTAGTATTGTGTTATCTGAAAGTAAATATAAATATGTCTGAAAACATTTTGACCATTTGTCATTTATGCTCAAAATGACAGCATTTTAACTTAAAATTTTGAAGAAACACAAACATAAATGAGCTTTTACTCAAGCTCGCATTTATAAGTAATCCAGAGAGACTGAGAATTTCAGAGTAGTGTCTTAGTTTTTCTATAACTGCAACATTTTTCCACAGTTTTGACTTAATTTTCAGATGTGCAAACTGTAGAATTTTCCATTCACTTTTTAAGATTTGATTGATTTCCTCAACTTTTCCAGTGTGTTGTTATTTCGTTTTTACATAATTGTATTTAAGATTGCACTAACAACATGTACATTTCTAATCTCTAGATAAATATTTAGACTGATTACAAAAACTGCCGTGAGTTTTTTGGTAACACTTGACAATAATGTTCCATCTCCGATAATGATCAAACAATAACCAGTACATTAGTTACAGTACGTTATTTAATGAAAGTCATTGATTGTTCATTCTAGTGGACTCACAGCGCATTAACAAGCATTACTTTAGATGATGCATTAGTAAATGTTGAAATGAACATGAACTAAGTGTAATCAATACTTGTACAGCCTTTATTAATTGTAGTTAGCAAATCCCCTCTTTAATTATAAGTCTCTTTAGACAAAAGCGCCTGCTAAATGTAAATGTACTAAACCTTATTGTAAAGTGTTACCAGTTTCATGATTTTTAGTTATTCTTGATTCTCGAAAATAACACAGAAGTTGTACAAATATTTTTACGCACAAAACTCAACATTTTAACCGACAAAATCTATAAAAACTGTACATTTACAAAGCTAATGACAAAGAATTGTTTCTTAGTTTCCTTGTAGCCTATTCTAGACCGAGAAATCACAATTCTGAAATTCCCTGATATTTCCAAGTCTCAACTGTGGGAACCCTGGACAGATCGTTCAAAGCTAAGATCGCTGAGGCACTTCAGTCGACCTGCACTGCCAGCGCTCATTCGTCTGATGGTCAATTGTCTCTAGCTTTCCTATAATAAACCCTGCCAAAAGCACCAAATATCAGATTACACTGTAAAAAAATAATGGGACAGAAAAATAAATATACAGACAAGTTACCATAAAGGCAAAACATTTGCAACACATTCCCCAGTCTTCCTCATTGTACCTCCCTCATAACCAGCAGTACTCCTCGCTTTTCCTCCGCTTGACCCCTAGTCTTTTAGTAGGTGTGTTATTCATTGGGACTTTCCTCCTGTATTTCCGGCAGGTTCTTTCTATCCTTGCGCAGAGTGTCAGTGAGTGGCCGAGCTGAGCTGGGTGACTCCAGCTGCTTGGGTTCATTGGTATGATAACTGCCTTTATACCTGTACAGGTAAATGTAGAGGCCGTACAGGATCAGGAAGAGCAGCATCAGAGACACAGTCACGATTACTGTGGAGAAAAACACACACACAGAGAGAGAGAGTCGTTAGCATTAAGCTTAATACTCTTACGCCGCTTTAGCTGAGCTGTCTGCAAATGATGGCTTAAACATCATTTGTATCGTGTTGCAGGAGAGTCTGTTGTGCTGACTGGCAGCTCACTTCTGCAGCTCATTTGCTTTAAAGGGACAGTACACACACACAAAAAATGAGCATTCTGTCATCATTTACTCGCTCTTGTGTCCTTTCCAACCCGTGTGTTGTTATTTTGCACGTAGAACACACATTTTCATGCAACTCGAGCGATTTTTGTGGATAAGTTTTATGATGGGTTGTTCTGTTTCCGTGACATAGACCGTTTGAACTGTCAATGATTAAAGTTTCCTGACAGTTTTTCTTTTGGTGTTTAAACCTCTTAAACTCTGCGGACCCGGTACCGGTTGACGTCATCAACTTCCCTTTCATTTTAAAAGGTCCGTGGTTGCGCAAGACCCCTATAAGTGGTTCCGTTTGAAAGCGTAGAAGCTATATTTTATGCACATGCATCACTTAGGTTTTTATTTTACTGTACAAAAGGTATTAACATTTAATTACACAACAAAATACTGGATACTCGAGCTGTCATTTTCATATTTTTATATGCTTCATATATGACACACATGTACAAGTCATAGCTCAAATAAAAGCTCTTGCCCGTCCATGTACAATTCTAGCGTTCCTTTACTGAATTATATTCACATATCAAACAGTTATCGAATGAATCACCGCGTTTTTTATGGCACAGAAAAAGAAGACAGCTTCAAAATAAGCTTTTTTTCTAGGAGCTGAGGAAGTTTTGGAGAAGCTGACTTTGACTTCTTTAATATAATGTTATGATATAAATGGGAAGGAGAAATGAGAAAGTAATGGAAACTCATGTTCTTATCATGTAAGAACTATGCAGAAGCAAATATGTTATATTTGATATGAATGATCAAAAAGTTAATTTCCCAATATTCAGTTGAATTACAATAACCTTTGCATACTCTAGGGTAGAGACAAAATTCTTTTTCCTAGTGTTTGCTGCTATCTGCTGGTTTCAAGCAGAACTGTCTGGAGTTGTCTTATTCTCTTATGGGATTATCCACACATTTTCAAAAAAGCATTTTAGAACAAAAAATAAAAAAGCGCCCAATGTTGAAGTAATTTATCATAAAACAGAAAACATAACAAATATTATTTATTACTTTCAGCAGTTTCTATTGTAAATTCAAATGGTTTTCTGTCCAATAACACTGGAATTTGTCATTTATACCACTGCATTTGGATATGGAAGACTTTCCAAGTTTGGTAGGCGGAAATTACATAAAAAAGGGTATAGCACCTCTCATCAGTTGGAATACAATCATTTTTGCATAGATTATGATAGAGGCATTTTTCGTTTTTCTTATGATTACTGACATGTGCAGGAAGCACCAAAATTAATTACAGAAACCTAGACCACACAGAACCTAAAAGGTACTCTTTTAAATTTGAGTTTATAAAGAAAAAATACAGAAAGCGCCTCTTTTTTTTAAGTGTTTATGATAACACAGACAACATATACAATTATTTTAATCACTTTCAACAGCGTTTTATGAAAATTTAAAGGGTTTTCTTTAAAACGATACCACATTTTTGCATTGACTCCTCTGCATGTGGATTTAGAAAGCTTTTAAAATTGGGTAGACAAAATCCAGGTGGAAATCCCAAAATAGCACCAGAGTGTAAGAGGTTAACTGCAGAAAATTCAGGTTTTTGTTGTTTGGTAATGATCATTTGGACATTTTGGTAGATTTTCTTTTCCTGTGACAACGAGGATTAAGTGTGTGTGTGTGTGTGTGTGTGCCTTGTTTATCCTGGACAAGAGATGAAAATCAGACAAGAGTAGAAGAGGATTTGATGCAAGCAACAATGGATGATTGCAAAAAAGGAGCAGTAATACTGACAGATCTCTATAAAATCGAGTGTCTTTGATCTCTAAATAATCGTGTCAGTATGATATAAATTCTGTATCATTTAAAACAACAAATTCATAATTATGTATTATACTGTAGTAAGTAGTGCATTGCAAGAGTTTGCACTTAGATATTGCTGGATAATAATAGCAGATTTGGCATGCTGTCCTCAGGAGAGAACCCTGAGCTCAAAGATAATTGAGCCCAGGGCTCCTGCCTGGTCAATGAGCGTGTAAGGGGAGTACGAAATCAGGTAGTTCTCGAGACCTCCCCTTGGTAAAAGAGGAAAGGGGGAGATGGGGGGTTTCTTCAGAAAAAGAAAACAAGGGAGTAGTTTTAGCCAGGCCACTTATCGTGAGTTTGGATTAATCTGATTGGCTAACTATTGATTATAGATGAGAGACCAGCTGCGATCAATCATATCACGTGCTCCTCTCGAAATTAGTTTATTTTAATAACACTTATTTTAGTAGATGAATATTTTTTTCTGGAATATAGTCTGATCCACATTGACTTAAAGCACAGTTCACCCAAAACTAAAATTTCTCTCATCATTTACTCATCCTAACCTGTTCCAATCCTATTTGGGTTTCTTTTTTCTGCAGAACACACAA
>CAIGQQ010028328.1:0-18917 GCA_903798035.1 Danio albolineatus | reverse complement strand
AATGATGAGCTCTTTATATATACGCCCTCACCCGCTCTTCCCTACGAAGTTCCCCAAACTCATCTCCCAGTTAAAGAAGCAGGTAACTGAGATCCTGCCTTTAAAAATAGCATGTGCATTGCAGTCTGCGTTTAAGTATTAATTTCACTATGATATTAACTTAATTGTTGACGTGGCCACTATTAAATGACTGCTATTTTTCCACAATGTTGATTATGTAGAATGATATTAGTTATAACAGCAAAGCAAGCATAAAACTGAAAGACAAACCTTTAAATTTATCAAGTTAGGTTTCCTTGAAAGATAATGATCTATTTTTTTATTTTTTTTTTGCCCAGTGGACCATTTCTAGTAATTAACTGATTAATCAAACTCATACCATATCAGCAGAATAGTGTAAAACAATATCTCAATGTCCATACAGACAAGTTTTGAATTAATTATGTATCTTTTAAATATGTCAGGATGCTCCTCAAGCCAGTCTTTTGAGCCTAGATTGTTAAAGTAAAGCCCATAGTGAATGGCGTAATTTAAATGTAATAAATCTGCAGAATTCTGTCTGTATTACTTTACTGCATGTACTCAGTTACACAAGCACGTGTGTTAACACACACACACATACATATATACACACATACAGATATTAGCCCCCTTTTAATTTTTTTTTCTTTTTTAAATATTTCCCAAATTATGTTTAACAGAGCAAATTTTCACAGTATGTCTGATATATTTTTTCTTCTGGAGAAAGTCTTATTTGTTGTATTTTGGCTAGAATAAAAACAGTTTTTAATTTTTTAAAAACCATTTTAAGGTCAAAATTATTAGCCCCTTTAAGCTATATTTTTTCTTGATAGTCTACAGAACAAACCACTGTTATACAATAACTTGTCTAATTACCCTAACCTGCCTAGTTTACCTAATTAACCTAGTTAGGCCTTTAAATGTCACTTTAAGCTGTATAGAAGTGTCTTGAAAAATATCTAGTCAAATATTATTTACTGTCATCATGACAAAGATAAAAGAAATCAGTGATTAGAGATGAGTTATTAAAACTATTATGTTTAGAAGAGTGTTAAAAAAATCTTCACTCTGTTAAACAGAAATTGGGGAAAAAATAAACGGGGCTAATAATTCTAACTTCAACTGTATGTATATATGCACATAAAAATGAAACATTTTCAGTCAATATTTTATTTCTGTTCCTTTTTTTGTACTACGTTTACATTTGAGCAATAAATCATCTGCTAGCTACAGTCATGGTCGTTCTCTTACTAAATACTGATAAGTAGTGGACAAAATCAATAATAAAATGCATAGGTCAGTAAAACTACATCGCGGACAAAGAGTTTAGATAGCTAGCTTGGTAGTAGGGGGCCCATCCTCATATTTTTTCATGGGGCCCAAAATTGCTAGCCGCGCCCCTGATCCGGACATTCGTCACAAAAAGGGGGCTGATAATATCATTGCTGATGCCCTGTCTAGAGGTCACTGTTTAGACTGCCAATGAGTGCTTGTGATTTTTTGTGCATTCTAGCTTATAACCACTAGGTGGTTATAATCTTTAGTGGTGGGGGTGTTACGTCCTGAGACGCATATTTTGGTGTGCACAAAGTGCTTTATGTTTTTTCCTCTCTCTCTGTGTGTGTCTCTCTCGCTCTCTCTCTGCAGGTAACTGTGTCCACCTGGCAGTGATCATTGGATCTTTCCAGTGATTGGCTGTTGGGAGAGGAGAGAGAGTATTTAATCTGAGCTGCACTTTAAACCAGTGTTGGTGGTGGCTGGACTGTGCAGTGGCTAAGCTCTTCTCCCCATACAGATCTGTTGATTGCTAGATCTTTAAGGATTTGATGTAGCTATTGTGTGCTAAAGCTATTGAAGTCAGATTCCTATGTTGATTGAACTTCTTGTTAACATCTAATAATTCACCCAAAGAGAAGTGAGTCTGGTTGTTTGTTTATCTTTATTTTGTTTATTTTGAGGGTTAAGTAGGAAGGTGGGTGCCATTTTGTTTTGAATCAGTTTTCTCCTGTTTATGTTAGGAAAGGGAGTTAGTTTATTGATTGTATTGTTTCTCTTTTTATTTCCGCTTAGTAAAATCTTATATTAGGAGTTAGCTTGATTTTTGTTTGTTTTGGCCTTGCCCCCTTCTGAATTAAAGGGCACATACATGACCCCTTTTTTTATATTTAATATAAGTATTTTGTGTCAACAGAATTTGTCTGTAAAGTTTCAGCTCAAAATACCCATCAGATTATTAATTATAGCTGTTTAAAGTCCTTCCATTATAGCCCTAAACAAATTTTTGCTGTTTTTGGCGCTAGCCCTTTAAGAATAGTCCTCCCCGCCCACCGTTCCCGTCAGCGTGCCTCAATCTCCGCCCTCGGCTGCGTCAGACACACAGACACAACAGGAACAGATCTGAAAGAAGCAGATCTCACTACGTTTGAGAAATACAACAGTAAGAACTTTACCAAAGACTGTTTAATGCGTTTGTTAAGGAGTTGCAACGATGAGACACACTCAATGCAGTAACAGAGTTCGTTCGCGCGCGCACACACACACACACACACACACACACACACAGCGCGCGTTGAGCTTCGCACTGATTTGCAAGCAAATGTGAAAGGATACAGGTTTAATCTCCACTGCTGTATGGATATCTGTATGTTAATGTACTAAATAAACCTGATTTAATGTCAACAAACCGAGATTGAAGTGTCTTTTTTGCTGACACACGGCTGTGGTGATGAAGTAAAGCTGAAGTAAATGGCTGTAGTTCATTACAAACATGCACTGTTTTAAACACGTGTTAAACTTGTGAAACTCACTCTAGATCACATTCGATGATGATTAATGACCTTCCCGAACTGAACAGACCTTTTATTCCCGGTTGTTTTGCGCACGTCCTGTCTTGTTGATATGATTATACACGTTACTACGGAGACATGTTAATACGCAGCTGTCAATCAATTCGGTGGGCGGGGGGACCGCACTCCTACGTCAAGTTGCGGTCGATCTCAAAACCGCTCCAATTGGTCCACCGTTTTTATGCTGTTAAATTGAAAAAAAAGGACTGGGTGTGTTTATATCACCCCAAAATGACCGTCTATACACTATAACTACACATATGACTGTCCAAACAGCTTAAAAAGTAGATTTTTCATCAAAGGTGCCCTTTAATACCCTGTTTTCTTTGTTCTATATTTGATATGTAAATAAACTTCTCTTTTTCTTGATTTGATCTTGTTGTGTTAAGTTGAGTCATTCTGTTTGAGGAGATGAGTTCACGCTCTCTTTCCAGCCGTTGCACATCACCCATCGCCAACCATTTATTTTCTGTTGCGGTCATCTCCCTAGACTTAAAAAGATCGTAACACACTAATGATTTAAAATCATACACAATGAAACTTTATTATTATTATAAACACCCAACATGATTTCAGTGACATATAATTTTGGCACAATATAGAAATAAGCGAAAAACTTTGGTATGCTTAGGTTTTAAATTCACAACATTATTATATTATATTAATAAACTATTACCATAAATATTTACTGTTCAGCCTTAAACTATTATCTGTTTATCCTGTGTGTTTGCTGTATGTGTCTGTCTGTGTGTGTCTTGGTGTAAGTGTTGATAAGGAAAACTTATCCCTTACCCAACATCCTGTCAACTCTTAGTGAAAGATTTAAATCAGATATGGTATATATCTTATTGTATGTGGTGGGTGTCTCCTACTTAATAGTATATGTTGTTAGGTGATTAGAAAGTGTGATAATATTGCATATCTATATATTCACATGCACCCAACTGTGTGCATATGTGTGTGCGCCAGGGTCTGGCTTTGTCTCCGGGAATTCACAACAGTATTTAATGAATCTGCTCTTATTATTGCTCATTAATGTGTTTTGTTGTTTTTCACAGTATTACTACATTAGATTAAGACAGACAAAAGAGCATCAGTCATATCATTTTAATGTATCTTTGGCACAACTATCAAATTTAAAATATGTTTACAATATTAATCCAGTAAATAACAAGCTGTATCGACGTCAAATTGTCACACCTCATAAAGCAGTTTAATCTAAAAATGTAATGTTCTAAACTAATGGTTGAAAAACACAGATGTAAATTCAAGTTGTCTTTGTGTTTAATGAAAAGTTTTATTGTGAAAAACATTTTAAACTGAATGTTTTTCTTTTTACTGACATGTTTTCAATTTATTCACAAGCATAGTCCTGTAATTTATGGCACACATGGTAATACAATTAATCTAAAAGCGTAATGTTTTGCACACTGGTCATCACTGGTGTCGATTTGAAAATAAATGTAAAAGATTTACTAAAATGACTTATCAGTCTTTAGACATTATTGTTATTTCTGTTTCAAAAGGTAAATAAAATGTATTACTCATAGTAATTGTATTACTCACAATTGAAGCCAGGCAACTTAGTTACTGAATTTTAGATTCAAACTGACTTTAAGTCATTGCAAATACTTCATAATATGAAGAGAAAAATGTAGATTATTCCGAATAATGGAATATCATTTATATTTATTTTAAGAAGAAAAAATGACGCTCAGTTTATTTTAAAACAGTGCAGCTCCAGCCCATAGTTAACTTCACTTAAAGTTCTATACAGTAAAATTTCATAGTTTAACTACTGGATCCACCAGTTTTATTTTTACATAACAGTGACAAAACAAGTAAGTCTACAATTTGTCAAGTTTACAAGTAGTTTTTGAAAGTAGACTGATTACATTTTACAGTGTAAATGATGCTTTTCTTTTACCATTAGATGTAGATTAATCAAGATTATTATGACTACATACATTTTGTAGTGTATATGTTTCTTTAAACTGAATGTTTTTCACTGACATACACTTTTCAAAGGAACAATCTAAAATCTAACTGAATGTTTTTTCACTCAGAAATATAAAACGTTACCATTCAGAAAAGTGATGCTTAAAATACTACTCATTAAACGTAACGCATGACTAAAGTTTTGTTTTTACAAACCACATTGATCTAATTCAAGCTTGTGATTTTGCACTCTGTTGCACTTTTTCAACACAAAATGTAAGCTTTTTATGCATGGGCTAAAAATCAGTAATTTCCCATCACTGTCAGAGTTTATATGTTACAAAGCATACAAGTTTTTAAAACTAATGGTCCGCAAAAGTTACTTAACCTTGCTCTCTCACTGCTCGAGCTTTAAAAAACAACAACAACAACAACAAATTCAACAACAATGCAGGGCCTTCATCAAGCGTAAAATTACATTTTAAACACTAGATTCCTATTGGCACACACACCTTTGTAAAAGTAAAGAGAGAAAATCACTAAGAAAGAGATTAAATCAAGATAACTTTCATTCGGGAAAAAAGTGCTGTTTTGAAACACATTTGTTACACCTATATTTTGGGGTTTCATCCAGACAGGGTTAGGAATATGTTTTACCTCCAATGTAGCCCAAGTAACATTAATAACAACACTTTGCCACAGTTACCTGTATCATAGTTGAATGCTACACACAATACTTTCAACAAAGCACATTCATATCAAAGAGTAAACACATTTTATTTTATAAATACTTTGCAGTAAACTGTAATGCGCGATTACGTTTATTTTATTACCCCTCTAACGCAGAATGTTTTTGAAACATTTAAGTATGTTTTAGGACCACTGTCACCTCACCAAATTATTTGAACTAATTCAAGTAACCGATTTGCTGCACTTTTTAACACAAAATGTCTACTTTTTTTTACCTATGTGCTAAAGTCTGTAATTTTGCACAGCTCTCATAGCAACTGTTACGATGCTTGCACGTTTTTAAAACTATGCTAGTCCATACAGTGAAAGCTACAAGAACCATTTCTACTGCTAATTATCTTGTTGTCTAATTCTTTACAATATTTTTCACAGGAATTATGAATGTACAAAGCTAAATTGAATACTTGCCACTAAATCAGCATTAATATGTTTATGCAACAGCGTCTAAGGTACAATGTATTAGAAATACACATTTAGCTGTGATGCAGAAATGTATTTTTTTCAACTGTCATGAAAATTTGATTTGTAAGGTTTTAAACCAGAGACATCCATCTATATTATGTATACCTTTTGTTCGTACACTTTTTCAAATGAATGAGAAATTATGAAATCGCACGTTAGTACTTCTATATTTTAAACTAAATTGTGCGACAGTTTTTAGATAATCTTTCTGAACTGACTACAAAACCGCTACACAACATGTAAAAAGTAATCTTACTCCTTTTTTTTTTCTGATACATTTACTGTGTGCTTACATACAGTACTGTATGAGAACTGTGTGTTATTGGGTTGTTTTAAACATCAACCAACTTTAATAAACGATCTACAGTTTATACTTTTAAGCTTTAAACAAGTAAACAGCCCTTGACACACTATGCAACATTTAAATTTTCAAAATATTTAAATATACATTTGGCATAAATATAGGGCTTTAATCAATTTCGACAATGTTTCTATGATTTGTTTTACACCATCACGTTTTACATCTAGCTCATTTTCTAAGTTTTTTACAGTAAAGGCATAGACGCTTTTCAGAACAAGCAGTAGGTCATTTATACCGCTAGACTTTGAATGCACCAATTAACCCATGGCCACTCTTGCGAGTTTACTTTAAGCTAATATTTTTGTATGTAAACCGGATTCTGTAAATTACAAGATTTAATCCAGAGTTTATTAATGACTTGGTGGAAAAAATAAAACGCCAAGCAGGTCATTTTTTCTTCAAAGACGCCTGTAGAATTTAAAATCGACTTAGTTTTTAAGTTATATTAAAACATCTTACTTGTTTACACAAAATAATAAGTTCACTTAAGCTGATAAACTTTTTAATTCAAGCAAATATACACTGACATCGAGTAGTACATAATGAACAAACATGGATTGCATAACAATAATAAACACAAATATAATGAAAAAAAGTATATACAGTCATACATTGATGAAAAAACAGGGTACCAGAACGATGTAATGACATTACTCAATAACCAGCAAAGAAATTCTGCTAAAAGCATTCTGTTATGTTCTAGAATGTGGTTTGTCCTAACCTCCACAATCTCAGCAATATTTGTTATTTTGTTTTGTGAAACCAGTGACACACAAATATCTGTTACATATGTAGACATACATAGAACCTGCGTTACTCCCATCTCATCACTCCATCCAGTCAGCACCTTCAGAATTTTTGTAATGGTTGCACTGGTATTGCACTGGTATTTTTGTAATGGTTGGCTGGTATTCATAGTACTGCCTAGTGAGTGAAGGCAGGTCTCCTTGAATATGTAGATAAAGCGTCCATTATTACTTCCAGCTACCAAGGAGTGATGCTTTTGAGTACAGTCACTGATACCAGAACTTTCTACAAGACCGCCATTGATCAGGAGTAAAAAGAGGATTGAAGACATACAAAAGTACCATCTTTGAGGACCACAACCATTACTTTGGTCTTGTTTGTGCTGAACTATTAGGACTGAACTATTGCTGTTTGAGGACCCCAGCATCATCTTTAAGGTACTACTGCATATGTTCTACACAGATTATGGGACAAACTTTATATTGTGATAAAAAAAAAAGTTTTCTAAAAAATTAATTTTCTAATATAATTTTTTTTCCTGACAGCCCCTTGCAAAGATGGCTGATTGCTATTGTTCTCAAAATGCTGATGGTGATGCACATGAAAGGCCTGAGTGCGAATGCGACCGCTGTCAAATGAAGTCTCTTGTGGACGACATGTTTAAACAGCATTATAGGAACCATATGATCTTTCTTCTGGAGAAGATCATAAATGATGCGTGTGATTCTAATCATGATTGTACAGGAGATGGCAAACGTGTGAAAAACCTCAAGAAAGAAATGGATGTTGTGAGAGGGGCCTTAAACTCATGGGCAGATACGATAAATCAATTGACACACCTGTGAATTCGTAGCAATGGTGCAGTCTGTGCAACCATTACAAAAATTCTGAAGGTGCTGACTGGATGGAGTGATGAGATGGGAGTAACGCAGGTTCTATGTATGTCTACATATGTAACAGATATTTGTGTGTCACTGGTTTCACAAAACAAAATAACAAATATTGCTGAGATTGTGGAGGTTAGGACAAACCACATTCTAGAACATGACAGAATGCTTTTAGCAGAATTTCTTTGCTGGTTAGATATTGAGTAATGTCATTACATCGTTCTGGTGTACCCTGTTTTTTTCATCAATGTATGACTGTATATACATTTTTTTTTATTTATTATATTTGTCTTTATTATTGTTATGCAATCCATGTTTGTTCATTATGTACTACTCGATGTCAGTGTATATTTGCTTGAAATAAAAAGTTTATCAGCTTAAGTGAACTTATTATTTTGTGTAAACAAGTAAGATGTTTTAATATAACTTAAAAACTAAGTCGATTTTAAATTCTACAGGCGTTTTTGAAGAAAAATGATCTGCTTGGCGTTTTATTTTTTCCACCAAGTCATTAATAAACTCTGGATTAAATCTTGTAATTTACAGAATCCGGTTTACATACAAAAATATTAGCTTAAAGTAAACTCGCAAGAGTGGCCATGGGTTAATTGGTGCATTCAAAGTCTAGCGGTATAAATGACCTACTGCTTGTTCTGAAAAGCGTCTATGCCTTTACTGTAAAAAACTTAGAAAATGAGCTAGATGTAAAACGTGATGGTGTAAAACAAATCATAGAAACATTGTCGAAATTGATTAAAGCCCTATATTTATGCCAAATGTATATTTAAATATTTTGAAAATTTAAATGTTGCATAGTGTGTCAAGGGCTGTTTACTTGTTTAAAGCTTAAAAGTATAAACTGTAGATCGTTTATTAAAGTTGGTTGATGTTTAAAACAACCCAATAACACACAGTTCTCATACAGTACTGTATGTAAGCACACAGTAAATGTATCAGAAAAAAAAAAGGAGTAAGATTACTTTTTACATGTTGTGTAGCGGTTTTGTAGTCAGTTCAGAAAGATTATCTAAAAACTGTCGCACAATTTAGTTTAAAATATAGAAGTACTAACGTGCGATTTCATAATTTCTCATTCATTTGAAAAAGTGTACGAACAAAAGGTATACATAATATAGATGGATGTCTCTGGTTTAAAACCTTACAAATCAAATTTTCATGACAGTTGAAAAAAATACATTTCTGCATCACAGCTAAATGTGTATTTCTAATACATTGTACCTTAGACGCTGTTGCATAAACATATTAATGCTGATTTAGTGGCAAGTATTCAATTTAGCTTTGTACATTCATAATTCCTGTGAAAAATATTGTAAAGAATTAGACAACAAGATAATTAGCAGTAGAAATGGTTCTTGTAGCTTTCACTGTATGGACTAGCATAGTTTTAAAAACGTGCAAGCATCGTAACAGTTGCTATGAGAGCTGTGCAAAATTACAGACTTTAGCACATAGGTAAAAAAAAGTAGACATTTTGTGTTAAAAAGTGCAGCAAATCGGTTACTTGAATTAGTTCAAATAATTTGGTGAGGTGACAGTGGTCCTAAAACATACTTAAATGTTTCAAAAACATTCTGCGTTAGAGGGGTAATAAAATAAACGTAATCGCGCATTACAGTTTACTGCAAAGTATTTATAAAATAAAATGTGTTTACTCTTTGATATGAATGTGCTTTGTTGAAAGTATTGTGTGTAGCATTCAACTATGATACAGGTAACTGTGGCAAAGTGTTGTTATTAATGTTACTTGGGCTACATTGGAGGTAAAACATATTCCTAACCCTGTCTGGATGAAACCCCAAAATATAGGTGTAACAAATGTGTTTCAAAACAGCACTTTTTTCCCGAATGAAAGTTATCTTGATTTAATCTCTTTCTTAGTGATTTTCTCTCTTTACTTTTACAAAGGTGTGTGTGCCAATAGGAATCTAGTGTTTAAAATGTAATTTTACGCTTGATGAAGGCCCTGCATTGTTGTTGAATTTGTTGTTGTTGTTGTTGTTTTTTAAAGCTCGAGCAGTGAGAGAGCAAGGTTAAGTAACTTTTGCGGACCATTAGTTTTAAAAACTTGTATGCTTTGTAACATATAAACTCTGACAGTGATGGGAAATTACTGATTTTTAGCCCATGCATAAAAAGCTTACATTTTGTGTTGAAAAAGTGCAACAGAGTGCAAAATCACAAGCTTGAATTAGATCAATGTGGTTTGTAAAAACAAAACTTTAGTCATGCGTTACGTTTAATGAGTAGTATTTTAAGCATCACTTTTCTGAATGGTAACGTTTTATATTTCTGAGTGAAAAAACATTCAGTTAGATTTTAGATTGTTCCTTTGAAAAGTGTATGTCAGTGAAAAACATTCAGTTTAAAGAAACATATACACTACAAAATGTATGTAGTCATAATAATCTTGATTAATCTACATCTAATGGTAAAAGAAAAGCATCATTTACACTGTAAAATGTAATCAGTCTACTTTCAAAAACTACTTGTAAACTTGACAAATTGTAGACTTACTTGTTTTGTCACTGTTATGTAAAAATAAAACTGGTGGATCCAGTAGTTAAACTATGAAATTTTACTGTATAGAACTTTAAGTGAAGTTAACTATGGGCTGGAGCTGCACTGTTTTAAAATAAACTGAGCGTCATTTTTTCTTCTTAAAATAAATATAAATGATATTCCATTATTCGGAATAATCTACATTTTTCTCTTCATATTATGAAGTATTTGCAATGACTTAAAGTCAGTTTGAATCTAAAATTCAGTAACTAAGTTGCCTGGCTTCAATTGTGAGTAATACAATTACTATGAGTAATACATTTTATTTACCTTTTGAAACAGAAATAACAATAATGTCTAAAGACTGATAAGTCATTTTAGTAAATCTTTTACATTTATTTTCAAATCGACACCAGTGATGACCAGTGTGCAAAACATTACGCTTTTAGATTAATTGTATTACCATGTGTGCCATAAATTACAGGACTATGCTTGTGAATAAATTGAAAACATGTCAGTAAAAAGAAAAACATTCAGTTTAAAATGTTTTTCACAATAAAACTTTTCATTAAACACAAAGACAACTTGAATTTACATCTGTGTTTTTCAACCATTAGTTTAGAACATTACATTTTTAGATTAAACTGCTTTATGAGGTGTGACAATCTGACGTCGATACAGCTTGTTATTTACTGGATTAATATTGTAAACATATTTTAAATTTGATAGTTGTGCCAAAGATACATTAAAATGATATGACTGATGCTCTTTTGTCTGTCTTAATCTAATGTAGTAATACTGTGAAAAACAACAAAACACATTAATGAGCAATAATAAGAGCAGATTCATTAAATACTGTTGTGAATTCCCGGAGACAAAGCCAGACCCTGGCGCACACACATATGCACACAGTTGGGTGCATGTGAATATATAGATATGCAATATTATCACACTTTCTAATCACCTAACAACATATACTATTAAGTAGGAGACACCCACCACATACAATAAGATATATACCATATCTGATTTAAATCTTTCACTAACAGTTGACAGGATGTTGGGTAAGGGATAAGTTTTCCTTATCAACACTTACACCAAGACACACACAGACAGACACATACAGCAAACACACAGGATAAACAGATAATAGTTTAAGGCTGAACAGTAAATATTTATGGTAATAGTTTATTAATATAATATAATATAATATAATAATGTTGTGAATTCAAAACCTAAGCATACCAATGTTTTTTGCTCATTTCTATATTGTGCCAAAATTATATGTCGCTGAAATCATGTTGGGTGTTTATAATAATAATAATAATATTAAAGTTTCATTGTGTATGATTTTAAATCATTAGTGGTATTAGTGATCATTTAAAATGACGTACTATAAACATTTGAATTGGAATAACAGCTATGTTGCAACATAGATTAAAAAATTGCATGAGACGATTTCTACATTAGAAATGAAACATCCAACATAATAATCATTTATTTTTATAATTTTATTTGAATCATGTTTAAATAAAGTTAAAAATGCATAATATGTGTGCTAATTAAATTGCCAATGTAAAGCAAACTCTATCTCCCCCTCTTTCTCTCTCTCTCTCTCTAACACACAAGCAAGAGAAACAGAGTAGTATAGGGCTAAAAAGTAATAGTTCATTCATTCATTCATTTTCTTTTCGGCTTAGTCCCTTTATTAATCCAGGGTCGCCACAGCGGAATTAACCGCCAACTTATCCAGCATTTGTTTTACGCAGCGGATGCCCTTCCAGCCACAACCCATCTCTGGGAAAAAGTAATAGTTTATTAATTATAATATAATACAATATAATATAATATAATATATTTATAATAATATAATTTAACAACATTCCTCATAACAGAAACATACAGAAAAGTATATCCTTTAGTATTAAATTTAACACGGCATAACTTTTATTATATCTAGGCTACACACAGTTAGAATGTAGCTATTAGTCTTTAGTACTTTTTAAGTAATTTTAAATTAAGGTTTACAAATCTATAGTTTGTTAGCCATGATTAAGAGAGATGTCAAATATGTTTGAAAATTGCTCTCGACTTTTATTTGCTTAGTGCATTGATATGTAATAAACTAAAATCATTAACATCAAATAATATATTACATTTTCATAAATAAAACCAAAATAGATATTTATATAATTGTTTATTTATATTATATTGTATCTATTATATGTTCCATGATAAACAATAATATTAATGTCATTTATATGTTAAACATAAAGTCCCATGTTCATTCATTTTCTTTTCGGCTTAGTCCCTTTATTAATCTGGGGTCGCCACAGCGGAATGAACCACCAACTTATCCAGCATTTGTTTTACGCAGCGGATGCCCTTCCAGCTACAACCCTTCTCTGGGAAACATCCACACACACTCACTCACAAACACACACTATGGACAATTTAGCTCACCCAATTCACCTATACCGCATGTCTTTGGACTGTGGGGGAAACCGGAGCACCCGGAGGAAACCCACGCAACCACGGGGAGAACATGCAAACTCCACACAGAAATGCCAACTGACCCAGCTGAGGCTTGAACCAGTGACCTTCTTGCTGTGGGGCGATCGTGCTACCCACTAGGCCACCGTGGTGCCCAGAATCTAATTAATAATATTATATTATTTTATTTATTTAATATTTAAATTACCGGGATTATTAAATTAATTACACTGATAAGAATCTAATTACTGGAATTATTAATTTAATTAAACTGAAAAGGGGCGGGGCGGTCATCAATCAAAATTTTGACACATGGTACGTATAAACCTCTCTCTATCACAGAATTTGTAGGGTAGGATTTGTTTCCAATTAATTTGATCTATTAGAGAATTCCAAAGAAATGCTCCCTTTGGAGTGATTATTTTCTTTGACTGAAACACATTTATTATGTTTTTATTACTACATTTTAGGCCATTCATGCATTTGTCTTCAACTAAAAACTTTTTTTTTTTAACAAACGCTTCGAATGACAAGTGGCATTTCATTAAATAAGCAAGGCCATTAGGTATAAAATTCTTTACGAATAACAGGAATTTTATGTTTAACCATAAAATATAAAAAATATAAAACTTCCCATGTGGATCAAGTTATAACAAAGATAATTAGTATCTTTTTACAAGCCAATTCTTATTTTTTTTTTTAAATCGATTTGTTCTTTACTTAGATGCTTTTGTTGAATAGCTCACTTTGTGTGGCAAGAAATTGTGAACAAATCATAATTTCCATGCCAAAAGAGCTTGTTCATAAAATTTAGAGTTTTATAGGGAATTTGGATGGAGAAAAACTACAAGTTAACAAAAATTTGAGACTTTCAACCTTTTTTATAGATATTATGTGGAATAAAGTAATTCAAATCTATAATAATTAACAAATCTTTTTTTACTCAGTTTACTTAAAAAATTTAATTGATGTAAAAAAAAATCAATCATGTCAAAACCACTATCAGCTTTCTTACCACAAAGAACGTGTTTGCCACCCCCAATTGTAAATAATAAACTATAAATTTTTTCTTTACATGTATTGTCATGAACAAATAAAGAAAAAGAAGGATAAATATGAGACAACCCTTCAGCTAAGAGAACTCTACCAAGGCAGGACAAATCTCTCTGAAGCCAATAGTATTTGTTTTGCTTTTTTAATTTTAGGGTGGAAATTCTTGTCGTGAAAAAGTATTTTTAGAAATATGAATACCAAGATATTTAATATTTTCTTTGAATATTATTTACCGCTGTCTTAGACCAGAAGGGTCCGTGTATCATCCGTTCATTTGATTATTCCTTTATTCTGGAAAACGAAACATCAGAAAAACAGTCAATATTTTGTTTTTCTGTTTATTCTGTAGGCACAACAAACAAAAGTGCATCTGTTAGTCTGCTTATTAACTTAAAACGGAAAGTTAAAACAAACACAAAACAAAAACGAAATAATGAGTCAAAAAACTGTCCATGTACGTTTTGTTCATTTGTTTTCCGGTTGTAAACGGAATAAAGCAAATTAAGAAAACGGCCATTTTTCCGTTTTTCTTTTGCTGACAAAAAAAAAAAACGAAACAACGAGATTTTGGCTGGAATTTCGGTTTTTCAATCTAGGGTTGGAAAACAAATAAACAACTTAAAAATTTATTATAGACAAGTAGACGTGTTGAAAAGCCCATTTTCCTCTGATTGGCCAACCCAATCTGAGCTTGTGACTTCGCCATCAAAATCAAAGCCCTGCACGCAGGCTTTTCATTATTATTATTTAATTATATATAAAAACTAAGTTTACATATTCTATCATTTGAACCACACACAGTTAGCAGGCTTAATTAATATTGTTATTATTGTTATTGTCATTATTATCAATTACTAGTGTTTTTCATTGTTTAATTTATTTTAATAGTTGTTAGACAACCAGAATAAGAACACATTGGGCCCCGGGGCTAGGCTATAACAAAGGGTACCATTTGTTTTTATTTTATTTTCTCCTATTTTAATGATATATATGCTATGAGCCTACTGTAAATATTTATTTGATAATTAATACTATTTTATTGCGACGCCAAAGTAGGCCTGTCTCATTATTAATTGTTATTTGTTGTTGCTGTTATTATTGCAGGCTACATTATATATTTACTATTGCATGAAATAATAGAAAGTGCGTTCAGTAAAGCGGCTGAGGCGCATACAAATCAGCACACTATGCCAAATTAAGTTATCTTTGACCTATAGAAACAGGACAGGACTTTAAACAGGACTTTAATCAAGCCTTTTCAGAGAAACCTGTTATTAATAGCTTAGTACTTATAAATGATTAGTTTATAAAATACATAATTTACGGATATATTGAAGAATAAGAAGAACGTAGCCTAACGCATTATGATCGTTACATGATTAGAGCGAAGCATTTATATAAACCTAGGCTATATATTTTATATAAACTATAAAAATCTAAACTCTTTTATTGGCTGTAGGCTATAGGCGCCTTGTCGGTGTTGGGGGAAAATAAAACATTAAATTTTTTGTTAATAAAATAGTGCAGCATCATTCTAGTCAGTGGCTGAAAAACCGACGCTGTATACATTTGAAGGTTTCTATGGATTTCTTTTCGTCTCAGGTAGCCCGTTCATTGCTGTGTCGCGCTATATTTCACGGAGGCTGCATGAGTCTGTAGAAAGTGCATCTTGTTTGTTTTGTCTATTTTACTACAAAAGCACAACTTTGGTGTTAATGTGAGTGTACATATTTTCATGGACACCAGGTTTGTTGCATAAGTGGGGGACATTATTTTACAGTGAAGTGAGCATTTCTTGACAAATTCATAATTTGTTTTGTAAATAAAGTTCATATAAAATACATGTCAAGAATATTGTAACACTTTCAACTATTCAGGATTATTTATTGCATGTGAAAAATTAAAATGTAAAAAATATAAATAAATAAATAAATGTAATTTGGTGGACCAATTAATTTCAAAGGAAGTTATAAATGTATGTACATTTTTAAACTGCTTAATTTGTGTATAAACGCCTGATGCGAAAAGCTTATTTGGCCAGTAGGCCTGGTAAATGCATCATGCAACTTGAGTTAGGCCTATATTATTTCTATGCAAATTGTAGGTAAACTTTTGACTTTAAATTACTTAAAATGACTCAAAAACTTAAAATTGGCAGTGTAAATAAAGTGTTTGTTAAATGAAAAGTCAGGTATCTATTGCGGCATATGATATGTGCATGCATTTAAAGCTTCAGAAAATGGCTCATAAAAAAGGACAACGACGTAAATTCTTTTAACAAGTCATAATCAAAAATGACGATAATATCAGGTGTAGGGGAGTGTGGGGCACAAAGTAACAAGGGGTAAAATGTAACGGGGTTTTAAGGTGTTTGCTACGGTGGCCGGGAAGTGCAAAACAAAATTACAAAGTGCAAAACAAAATTTCAAAATGTGAAACACTTTTACAAATCTCGAGACAAATTTAGATTTTGGAAAACATTTTTACATATCATAAGACACAATTACATATAAAAAACGTTTTTACAAGGGACAAAACAAATTTACATTTTAGAAAACAAATTAACAAAACGCAAAACACTTTTACAAGTCCCGAAACAAATTTACAAAGTCAGATTCCTTACGGAAAGGGATTGTACCAAACACCGTAAGTGACGCAGCGAAGGGCGTTGTTGTTGTCGTCGCTGGTGGTGAGCGCAGTAAATTCGTGTTGTGGAGTAAATGGTGTAAATAAAGTTTATGGTGACCGAACATGGACTGCGGCTGAGGGATGTTTTGTGGCAAACAAATGAGCAGCTTGACGCGGTTTTGCTTTACGTGTGGTCGGTGTTTGGACTTTCTAAAAGACGCGGACCAGACGTAAACACCAGACGTACTGCATCAATGTGTTCAATGTGCTAACGAGGGCCACTCGTACGCTGTATTCGTGAACATGATGTCAAGTCTAAACGGTGTAAACATCTGCTTGAGGACTCTTAAAAGTAAACTGAATGAAGCCGGTGTTTAACTGGTGACCGTCGTAACAGGTGTCCCTTCCCAGATGAAAGCTATTCACTTTTGCAGATTGGCCGATTCGTCACTTTTTTACAGTAACAAAACATGTAAATTTGTCTCGAGCTTTGTAAAAGTGTTTTACACTTTGTAATTTTGTTTTACACTTTGTAATTTTGTTTTACACTTTGTAATTTTGTTTTACACTTTGTAATTTTGTTTTGCACTTTGTAATTTTGTTTTGCACTTCCCGGCCACCGTAGTTTGCTCAGGATTAACCATGGCATGCTCACAAGGTTTTCACGGCAGACGTCTTCCTGCCAATTATTTAAAAACAATTGGATGAGAAACACAGAAGAAACCATTTTTGCACCATAAAAGTATTTTATTAATATAGTCGATATTTTTTATTTAAAATAAATCTGTGAAAGTATACAAGTAAAATCTTATATTGCTTATTATATGTATATATTTTAATAGTAAATCCAAATGTGTTTATCCAATAGATAAACTGTTATGTAGAATAAAAAATAAATTGAGTTAAGTACTAAGGAAACATAGCAACTATTTAAAGTAAACAGAAATTAAATTAACTGTGTGAAATTTGCCTTTGTAAGCTTGGTGTGTACAATTAAACGGGAAAATGAGATTGAGACCGCTCGCTCTTGCCCAATGCACTGAAGTTACAGTTATATAGTATCGGACTGACACCTAGTGGCCAAATGCCAGAACTACAACGCCTGACATTTGAACACTCCTACAATCAGCAATTGCAAAATCAACTGTAGTGATTTTTAGATAAGATTAGAAAGGTTTATTTTTTATTTGATACAGTTTATAAGGTATTTATAAAGCATAGTCCTCACTTTAGATGAACTGACAAAATTGTAGGAATAAAGCATTTATTAACATACAAAGAAACTGTTACCATGCCTGTAAAGTGTTGCAAATAAATGTTTCTGTCAAATTGTGCTCTAGTTTCTTTTTTTTTGATTAATGTAAAGGTCTTGCTTGCTTGTAATTCTAAGAATTTTAGGTAATTATTTATACTCTTTTTTGTGTTTGTTTGATTTATTTTTGAGCTGTTGTTATTATTTACTTTCTATCACCCTGGCATTATTTTGTTTATTATATGTTGTTTAAAGCATAATAACAAAATAACAATAAATAAATGTTTGTTTAAGCAATTTAGTAATCATTTACTAACTCATTTTGATTTATCTTTATCTGAAAGAAGTATCGTTGATTAAAAAAATATATATATATATGAATACAATCATTTAAAAATAATGACTGACAAAAAAGTTCTATAACATCATAAATATTATAGCCTATATGTGTTTATATGCCTTTGTATTTTTGTGGTTGAAATGATAGAATACGTTAACATATATATATATATATATATATATATATAGTTTTAGTATATTTATAAAAATGATAATAATAATAATAATAATAATAATAATAATAATAATAAGCCTGGCTGCTGATCGCAGAGGACTATTAATTTGGTAAAAGAAAAGAGAACGACGTCACAAGCTCAGATTGGGTTGGCCAATCAGAGGAAAATGGGCGTTTCAGCACGTCTACTTGTCTATAATGAATTTTGAAGTTGTTTATTTGTTTTCCAACCCTAGATTGAAAAACCGAAAATCCAGCCAAAATCTCTTTTTTTCGTTTTTTGTCAGCAAAAGAAAAACGGGAAAACGGCCGTTTTCTTCATTTCCTTTATTTCGTTTACAACCAGAAAACAAATGAACAAAACGTACACGGACAGTTTTTAATCCGTGTATCATTCGTTCAATCGTTTTTTCAAATTCAAACCAAAGATTAAAAAACAAAAAAA